>LOEQ01005079.1:73549-84911 GCA_001685075.1 Bramus lutescens
CACTCTTGGGAATATACCCAAGTGATACCCTATCATACTACAAAAGCATTTGTTAAAACTTTCTTTGAATTCTTTTTTCTTTTACTTTTTTACATATGTTGCATTTGTAAGGATATAACTACATCTTAAGGCCCACTTCCTGGCTTTTTCTACATTCCTCTTGGGTACTGTTAGTGCAGTCTTCTTTTTCTCTTTCATTGTCTGTGTATGTATTGTTTACCAATTCCTTCTGAGCTCATAATATAGGAATTGTGCTATCTTGAATGCTTGGACTGCCTCGATGTCTATATAATTTTAATGTTTTGTGACATATCCTTTATCCCGTCAATGCTCTGACTTTTCTTGCTTTTACTACTCCCATGGAGAGATGTTCTGCTGAAGCTGGGTATGATGCACTAAGTTATAGAAACCATGGTTGGCCTGGGTGGTGGTGACAGCATGAGCTTTTAATTCCAGCACTTCAGAGGCAGAGGCAGGCAGATCTCTGTGAGTTCAAGGCCAGCTTGATCTACAGAACTAGTTCCAGGGTGCCCAGGGATACACAAAGAGAAAGATACCCTGTCTCAAAAAAAGAAAAAAAAGAAAAGAAAAGAAGCCAGAGTTATTATGTGTTAGTACTTGGAGTTATGAGGTTTTGTTACTGTAGTTACTAGGTTCAGAGCCTGGGCCCTAGAAACCCTCCTGTGATGGACTCTTTTACTCATCCTCAAGGGAACAATTAATAAGATAAGCAATAGTAAAACCAGAGACAGTTTTATCCAATGTGGCCATAATAGGAAAAGGAAAAATAACAAGGGTGGAGAGCATCATTCTGATCCTGTATAAAGCTTGTATTTAGACAGAGGATAAAGAACATGCTTAACTCAGCACATTGTTCTGCATGTGAGTTGTAGTTCGTATTTTTGTCTGTTTCATGTCTCTCCTGCAAGGTAGTCTGAAGAGCCACTACCATGGGATATCTTTACATGGCGACACAGTCCTCTGTTGATTGGGACCAAGCTCTTCTGTTTCCTTTCATAGCATTAGATTCCCAGGAAATTCCAGAAATTCCAGTTTCTTAGGAAGCATTGTTTCAGCAGTGGAATAGACAAGGGATGGTTACAAATGTCTCCCATTGTAATATCATTTTGTTTTCGGGATTATAGCAATGAAAATAATAGATGTTGTCTCAGCAATAAAAGAGATAGTTTATTATGCATCCAAATATGAGTGACCATGGCCTGGGAAAACAGATTTAGGTTTCCTTAAACACCTATTTCCAATGAGGTAGCAGATTTGTGAATATTTTATAGAAACAGAACAAAGAAGGTCATAGAATAAAGCAATTGTTAAAGGCACTCCAGGGTACTTGAGGTAGGTAGGTTACAACAAAGCAAAGAAAACTCTACTGTAGGCTTTGGATGCTATCTGACAGTATTCTCAGCTTTTTCATAAGTGGAAACTAAGGATCTAAGTAATGGTCACAAAGACATAAGTTCTTTGACAGAGAAAGCAATAGATAGTGATTAAGGAGACTAGAGATGCCCCAAGATAAATTGGTTTTGGCTTACAACATCCCTACATCTAACAAGTCAATCAATCTTTGCAGACTTCTTTCCAGGAATTCTCATCACACTTCTTATAATCTTGTGTCTATCTGACTTGAATCAAAAGTGTTTTGTGTCTGCTCAGTTCCTATATGTTTTCTTCATTAGGAATCTGAATTTTCCTAAAATCTTTTGCCTAAATAAAGGTTGTGTCTGAACACAGTGGCACTTACCTGCCTCTCTAGAACTCAGAAGGTGGAAACAGGAGGCTGTCAGATGCCACACTGGGCTACATACAGAGCTCCTATCTTCAATAAATAAACAATGATGCATGTTGTAGCTCTCATTTGCAATCTGGTGCTGTGGCTACGATGATCTGTTGATAAGATAAGAAGTTGTGCTAAAGTAGAATCCCATAGTTCTTTAATGAAGCTCTCTCATGTTGCCCCTTCCTCTCCCTCCTTGCTCTCCATGCATGCCACCTCCCACCTTTTTCTCCTCCTCCCCTGGGCTTTCAAATTCAAAAACTTCCTTTGTTGTTTTGAATTTTTGACACTTACATGAAGCAAGGAATAGGAGGATTCCCAAGCTGTGGTTTCTCCACATCCCCTGTCCATTCCAGGAGGACAGACAGTTTTTGTTTGGAATGGTGATTGCTTTTTCACTGAACTTATTTCCAATGGTCCCTCTCTGGTCTCTCTGTTCAAAACAATGGAGGAATGCTCTTCAATATGTACTGTAGGAACATGATGGGAATCATGAAGGTGAAGCTAATTAAAATGTGGGTAATCTTAAAAAAATGATAATGAAATATAGGGAATCTTTTTAATTTGATTTTCAAGTTAGCTCACAATTAACCATGATCACTTCATGAAAGTGTGTAACCACTCCTTCCACTCTCTGACTCCAGTGGCTTATCTCCTGGTAAGGAGATAACACCTGCAACTTCCTGGATGTGTTTACATTTCCAAGATTGTAGAAAGGGGTCAAGTCCTATAGTCTCAATTCTCTGAGGGCACTGAAGACAAATAATTGATTTTTTGTCTTATCTGTGAGAATGAGAGTTTCCAATTCCTCCACATCCAGACATGGAGGCTATCTTTCAAGGACTTGGTCATGGCAAACAAACTAAATGATAGAAACAGTTTTTCCCTCCAGAGCACATGACGTCTTTCCTGTAGCTTAGGAAGATAAAGATAATGGCTCTCTGGGGAACAAAGGTTAGGCTTTCTTTGCTCATTAGAAAAGATTTGGGCTGTTAAATTCCGATTTCCTCTTTCTTAATGTAACCTACTTCCCAAAAATGTGTCATCTGGCCGACTTATCTTTGCTCTGTGGGAACTGGAATGTGGGGAGGCACTACAAGAATGTTGATATTCTGAGCTTTCTTGTGTGTAATAAACTGTTCTTTGTCCCTAACATTCCTCCTGTATTCTGCTGGCATCCAAGAAACTGAACAATTTCTTTCTTGGAGGTTTTTTAGCTGTCAGATCCACCCCAGTTCTTTACAAAGAAATTTGCAAACATTAGTTGAAAGGGCATCTTAAAAACCATATGTTTATACAGCCCATATGCATTCATCAAGAGATAGAAAAATACAATGTAAATGATAATAAAATGATACCTATAAATTTTATCATAAAGAAACCATTACATGCGTCCTTCTTTATTATATTTATTATTTTTCCTTCATTTTATTTGTATGGGTGTTTTGCCCACATGTATGTCTGTGTACCACATTCATGCCTGGTACCCACTGAAGACAGTGAAAGGCATTAGTATACTCTAAGACTGGACTCTGGATGGTTGTGAGGAGCCACAGACATCCTACGGTGTNGCCACAGACATCCTACAGTGTTCTGGAATAACGGCCAGTGCTCTTAACCACTGAGCCATTTCTCTAGCACCACAGTCAGCCTCTTTCAGAAAACATTTATCTAAGAGTCATGGAGGAGATAATGGCAATTTTTACTTAAAGTTGATCTAGAGAATGAAACAATATTTCCAGACCTTTCAGGGGCTCACTTTGAAACCAATACAATAAAAAAAAAACAAGCTAAGGGTTGGATTATAGTTCAGTGACACAGCACTTGCTGATCACATGTGAGACTCAAATTCCATCTCCAGCACTGAAAAAAAATCTGTTAGAAGAAAAATAAATCAGAAAATTCATTTTATTTTTATTTTCGTTATGTGTGTCTATGTGAGCATGTGTGTCTATGTAATTTTGTGTATCTATTTGAGTCTGTATCTATGTGAGTGTGTATCTATTTGATTGTATGTGTGTTTATGTGACTGTGTGTGTGTGTGTGTGTATACAGGTGCTCACAGAAGTCAGAAGATCAGATCCCTCAAAGCAAGGATTATGGATGATTACAAGTCATCTCATCCAGTTGCTTGGATCCAAACCCCAGTCTTTATGATTGAGCAATAAGTATTCTTAACAGCTGAGGCAGGTATCTCTCCAGCCCCAGGTACAAGAACCCTCAATAGCTAACTTCAGTGTCATATAAAAAGACCAAATATTTTTACCAACTTAAATTCTATTCAGTAATAAAAGATAAATTCTGCCTAAGACAACTTACCATAGTACATAATTAACAAGAAAATTAATATAATATGCATAAATGTTTAAATGGATGAACATATCCCAAATTATGACTAGAGAACTTTTTCTATATTACATAGCTTTATTTTCATATTGAAAATAGATTCTTTTCTCCTAAAATATAACCTGATTACAGTTTTCCCTTCCTTTACTC
Source organism: Bramus lutescens (assembly GCA_001685075.1). Taxonomy (NCBI): domain Eukaryota; kingdom Metazoa; phylum Chordata; class Mammalia; order Rodentia; family Cricetidae; genus Bramus; species Bramus lutescens. The sequence goes on from LOEQ01005079.1 coordinate 77,838, forward strand.
CTTCCTGTTCTTCCCCAACTCTCCTCTCTAACTTCTGTCTTTCACCCTTTGTCTCTCCTTAGAAAAGAACAGGCTTCCAAGAAATAAAAACCAAACGTGGTACAATAAAACATAAGATAAAATGAAAACTATTACATCAAGGCTGGACAAGGTACCCCAACAGAAGGGAAAGAGTTCCAAGAGTAGTTACAAGAATCAGAGTCCCACTCATTCCCAAACTCAGGAGTCCCATAAAAACACTAAACTGAAAGTTCTAATTACAGAGAAGACCTGGCAGAGACCCAAGTCTGCTTTCTGCTTCGGTCACTGTGAGTTCATATGAGCCTTGCTTAGTTGATTCAAAAGGCTTTGTTCTCCTGGTGTCCTCCATCCCCTCTGGCTCCCACACTCTTCCTGCCTCCCCTTCAGGATATCCTGAGCTATGAAGTAAGTGATTTAATGGAGACGCCTCATTTAGAGCTGTGTGTTCTAAGTACTCTCTCCCTCTTAGTAATGTCTGACTATGGGCCTCTGCATCTGTTCCTATCCACTGCAGGAGTAAACTTCTCTGACGGTGACTGAATAAAGAACTGATATAGCAAAGTGTCATTATGACTCATTTTATTGATACCTTTTAGCTTTTATTTTCTTTTTATTTACACTTTGTGTCTTTTATGTCAGTAATCTTAATTCCATTCATTTCCCTATCCCTTCATATCTACCCTCTGCCCTTTGCAACCTCCCACACAAAATGAAATAAGATTTGAGTAAAAAGAAGAAATAGAGAGGGTGGGAAAAAGAGAGAAGGAAAATCTTATTATGGAAGCTGTAGTATGACACAGTGAGTCACACAGTACACCCATTAGTCCATATATCTTTACATGAAAGTGTCTATTACAAAAAGTCATTGGTCTGATTCTAGGCCTGTGGTTTCTGCTATACCATTGAACTGGCTCTCCGTGAGACTCCTCTGATAGCCTGTTGTCCTGTGTCATGGAAATCCTGCAACTTTGGACCTGCAGGTCTTGCCCTTTCATGTTACCCAGAAGATCGCAGATTGAAACTTGTGGTGATCCTACTCATAATCATGGTTGTGAGCCTGGGCAATTACAGCGCTGATAAGTCCGTCAGGTCTCCTGTGTCCTCAATACTGAGATGAATTCTCCAGCACTGCCCCTGGTTAGTTTGCCCTATGTAGAAAGGCAAGCTTTCGCAGAGTCGGCTCTCCCACATATACACAACCAGGGCCAACTCTACTGTGTTGCCAAAATGAGGTACATGGGCCACTGTCCTGGGTGCTGCAGCTGGTGAAGAACAGGGAAAGCTCTGTCACTCTTATGCTCTCAGGGCCAGCTCTCCCAACTGCTACAGGCAATGAGGGGAAGGGGGCATCTCTCCCTAGCCCTTGCTACCATATAGCAGATGAGGATGGGGCCAGATCTCCCATAGGCACACCCCCAACCCCTGCACCCTAAACTCCAGTTGATAGGGTCAGCTCTACCCTGCTGCCCAAGTGAGCTAGTAAGGGGCTTGGTCAGAAAACAGGGTTTCTCTAAGAAACAGACATAACTTTCCTGGACAGTGCTTTTTAGACCAGGCTGGCCTTGAACTCAAAGAGATCCCCTGACTCAGCCTACCACCTGACCCCATACCACCCCCACCCCCTTTTAAGACCAGTAGTGTTTGATTTTACTATAGTTCTCTGGGCTATCTAGTGTCTGGTTCTTTGTTGCCCAAGCAGTGCCAGCTATGGCTTCCATCTTGTAGAGTGGGCCTTAAGTCAATCAGATGCTGGTTGACTATTCCTACAGGTTCCCTGCTATGATTTTCCTAGCATATTTTGGAGACAGTACAGATTGTAGTGATTTTTTTTGTGTGTGTGTGACTGGGATGGTGTTTACATTTCTCTCTTGGTAGCTTGCAGAATTCCTTCCAGTACCAAAGGCACTAGAACTTAAGGGGAAGGCTTCATAATTCATTTACCCACAGTAAGAACTACAGGGTTAGGAGGGAGGTTTTAATGAATGGATAAAAAGGAAGGCTCCAGAAGCATCAAGATTAGCATATGGAAGAAACCAGTGTTGGAGAACCCCCTCCTTCCTCTACAGATGACCTGTAGTAAAACAGAACAGAAAAAGTGTGTAATATGTGAATAACCCAGAAAGAGGTCAGGGGTTGTAAGCTTAGGGCCATTGAACCTTTGATCTTTCCATGTTCTGGCTCCCTATGTTAGTGTCTTGTCCTCCATTATAAATAGTCTGTTTTAATACAGTCAATTTCTCTCTGTCCAGATCTTTTTTCAGCAACACAGAACCTAGAAATCCTAGGAATCCTAAGTTCAGAGTACAGGAAAGTGATGGGCTGGTTCCACTTTCTGATGAAAGTCTGTTATTGAAGCATTAAAAATACATTTTCATTAAATCCAGAATTGTTGCGGGGGGGCTGCTTGGTCACTCCCAGCCGCTTAACCCTGAAATAATCACACAGAAACTGTATTAATTAAATCACTGTTTGGCTGATTAGTTCTAGCTTCTTATTGGCTAGCTCTTACATTGACTTAACCCATTTCTCTTAATCTGTATATCACCATGAGATCATGGCCTACCAGAAAAAATTCAGCACGTCTATCTCCGGTGGTGGCTCCATGGTGGCTCCCTGACTCTGCCCTTCTTCTTCCCAGCATTCAGCCCAGTCCTCTCCGCCTACCCAAGTTCTGCCCTATCAATAGGCCAAGGCAGTTTCTTTATTCATTAGTGATAATCACAGCACACAGAGGGGACTTCCACATGACAGAATCAAGACAGAAATATGGATAAGCAACATTTCTATTCCCATGAAGCAGTGTCTAGGCATCAACTACTTCTAAAATCATCAAATAAATCTAATATAAACTTCAGAATTTGAAAAGTAGAAAATGAAATAAGCTTCCATTATTATTTTGTACAATCCGCAGTAGTCTAGATAGAAAATTGAGAATATATAGATAAATTATTAAAATTAATGACACATGACAAGTGAGTTTAGCACATATAAGTCAATTTTATGCAGGTATAACAGAAGTTTATATAAATAAAAATAGTTTTGATTTATTATCATTTGTAATAGCCCAAACCAAAAAAACAAAAATTACTATTTTGAAATAAAATAAAGCATATGAAAACTTTAAGAGATGTTTATCTATTTCATTTATCTATACCTGTTTAAGTTTGTTTTCTATTTATGTAATAAGCACTATAACAAAAGCAACTTGGTGAGAGAATGTCTTGTTCCAGCTCACAAATCTCAGCTCACCCTCCATCACTAAGGGAAGTCAGGACAGGAACACATCATGCAGGAACCTAGAGGCAGGAAATGAAGCAGAGGCCTGGACAAATGTTTTCTACTAGCTTTCTCCCTTTGGCTTGAAAATCTTGCTTTCTTGTACAGTATAGGACCACTGGCCAAGGGATAGCCATAGTTAGTAGTGGGCTAGGGCTTCACTTACCAATCACTAATCAAGAAAATCTCCCACAGATTTGCCACAAGAACAATATGAAGTAAGTATTTTGTCCATTTAGGATCCTCCTAACCAGATGACACTAGCTTATATCAAGTTGATTAGCTAACTAGTATAATTATTTCATCTATTTACTTATTTATTTATTATTTAAAAGGATTTTCCCTGTAGCCCAGGAATTGCCTCAAGCACACAACTATCCTCCTCATAAGTGCTGAAATACTGATGTATGACAAGATATACTATTTCAAGAGTATTTGAAGTTTTTGAAAGTCATGAATGAATACAAAACTAGGCAAACCATGGCTTATTCAAAGGTAAAAAATACTTGACTGGTGATTTAAAAATGGTAATTTTCCTAAATTTATCTAGATGGTTGACAAATTTCAGATAAACCCCACCAATTCTAAAATGTACTCAGAAGTTCAAATGCCTGCAAGAAATGATTGACAATGAGGAGCCACACTGATTGAATCGTGGTGTTCAGCACTCATCTCCTCGACCACAGATCAAAAACAGAGCCCCGGATATATAACATTTTGAGGAAATGGCAACAAGGTAACACCTGAACAGCTAAGAACACGAAGCTTATAAAATATTGCTTTTGTTCAGTGCATACTGAACACATTTGGCAAAACCACACCAAATCACAATAACCATCTTATAAGCAGTACTTAATGAGTCTCTCAGCAGGTTAAAAAAAAAAAAACTAGCTACACAAGTAAGAAGATCCCCCAGAACCAGCTTAACAAGTGTGCTGCCATGGCTGGCATTCGTTACTCCAGCCCTCCTACCCTTCTTTGGGAGATGGGTACAGAGTACGCACTTGGATGATCATGAGCTGAATGCCCAGAGTTTGAAGCTTGGTAGACAAAACAACAAGAGAAATCCTGTCAAAACAAGGTCCATAGCCCCAAAACGAATTAATGTGTCAGTAATAAATGTAAAATGCATAAATCCATATTGTTTTCAATATATTACAGTTCAATTTATGAAGTATCAGATTTTTATACCAACATAAGGCTGATAACAAATCAGGGGTACTTTTGTTAAAGATACAAAGATTTCTTAAGCAATGGTGACCTGAAATGCTTTTCAAAAACAATTTTGAGAAATGGGACTGTGTATGTAATTTTGCATCCAGAGTTGAATGGATTTTCCTGATACTGGCTTTATAGCTTTACCTTTCATTGCTTTCCTGATAAATGACCCATTTCTGATAATGTATGAATAGGTTGTCAAAATTCAAAGCCATTATCTTACCTAACAAGTTAATGGCAGTGTTTAGACATTTTTAAAAAATACTCAAAATCTTAGTAGTAGTAGATGTAGATTAAAGAGGAACAAATCTATTCAGAGTCTCATAAACACCCATGGCTTCAGTTATAGAACAGCAGTACTTATATGAAGAATAAAGTTTATACCTACATGAGACTTTTCAGTCAAATTTCAATTTCACAGGAATAAATGTTTCTTTTAAATATGGAAAATTATGTCCTTTTGTCCTAAATAGATACCAGATTGAGTGTCATGGCACAAGTTAGCGGGAGGAGGAGAAGGAGAGCATAGACTGTCATGGCTTCAGCATCTACCAGTTAGAATGAACGAGTTTAGACAGCATCTTAATAGATGGTTATTTTATATTCTTTTAACAGTAGAAAACACTTTGATCAGAAATCATGTAAAATTGTTTTATATCTCATCTTTATTTTTCTACTATATGCTTTAAAGTCACAAATAAGAGGAACTTTAGATGCAAATTAATGATTTCTCTGGGGATCATCATGCTAATAGAAACACTACCTGAATTAGTTTTGGACAAAAAAGTCAATTGGAGTTCAAAGGAATTCCTCATATTATGATCTATAGGTTATTTTTTCCATAGCACTTAAGACTCCAGTTAATTATTATTCACTATATGACTGCATCAAGATATTAAACCATAGCCTATAAAATATACTTTTAACTGCTGATAAAATTATTTTTAAGAGATGGAAAAAACACTTAAATCTCATGGTTATTTATTTTGTTAGTGATAATCTAAAAATAAAGATGTTTGGTGATAATTCAAATATCTTTTTTAGATAAGTTTATATACAGATTGAAATGCCACATTATTATAATTTTTTATAAAAAATACATTTTGATTAACGTTCAAGATTTTACTAAAAGTTATTTCATATATTCATCTAAATTTAAATTAATAATTAACACCTATATCTTAAAATGTTATATATTCTTTTGCAGTCTTTGCCATATTTGTGAAGTATTTAAAACAAACAAAGAATTGCAATTTCTAAAAATATTTCTTGTAATGATTCTTTTTTAATTCATATCATATTTTTAAATAGTAGTATTTCATTTGTATTTTAATAAATAAAGCAGACCCAAGATCTGAAAATAAAAGTCACACTAGCCAGCCTCAAGACCAGATAGTGGTAACACAAACCTTTAATTCCTATGGCCACATTGAACACAACTTTAATCCCAGAAGGCACACTATTTTGCCATAGAAACCAGGCATTAGCAATGAGTCTGCATTTTTACAAAGCACACCAGTAAACCAGCAATATTGCCTTTCTTAAAATAAATTGCTGCAATATTTGAGTTCTTAAATAAATTCTAGTTTCTCAGTAGGGCATGAAAATGTATGCTTCAGCCATGTTTTGAAGATCAAATATTAAATAAAACCCATTTTGAGAAGGCAGCTTGCAACAAAATATAAATAAAGTGGAACAAACCTTTCACTCATGTAAACCCTCATGCAGTCACCCCTTGAGAAAATGTTTGGGCATAGGAGAGGTTTGTTCCATATGAAGGAATTGGCCTATTGCCCAAGCAAGCACAGCAAGTCACAAAGGAATTGAATGTTGCCTCTGGCTGACATATCAAAGCATTAAATGAAAAAAGAAACAGCTTAATCAACCTCAGCTGAACTCTTCTCTAGACACTGAAATAATTCACCTATTAACTGTGCCATCCAACACCTAAGTGTATTTCCTGAGAGAAAGATATACATCATGGGTACTGGCCGAGTGCTGAATTATGGATGTAAAAGAGTTGACAGGTATGTTTCCATCACTGTAGCAAAATACCTTAGGTAATCAATTTGTAAAAAGAATAAGGTTTATTTTGCCTATACATTTGGAGAATCCAGTCAACTACTGTCATCAGTCACACACCATTTCATTGAGCCCATTTAGTTCCCTTACAGATTACTTAATAAGCACCAAGCTAAGGGACATTGGAATTTTTGTGTAATTCAGAATCCACACTATAATAATACATACAGTAAGAACTCAAATGCATCTTTCTTACAGCCTTCTATCATAGGGCTTCAGTCATTTTTACATTATTTATGCAATTCTGAACTCAAATAGATCTGAGGTAGTACTTCTTAAATGCCTCCTTCCCCAAGCATTACCTCCATGCTTTTATTTTTTTTATTAAAAATTTCCACCTCCTCCCCTCCTCCCATTTCCCTCCCATCCCCCCACTTCCCCTCCCCCTGGCTCTCCAATCCAGAGATCAGTCAGGGTTCATTGCCCTGTGGGAAGTCCAAGGTCCACCCCCTCCATCCAGGTCTAAGAAGGTGAGCA
>LOEQ01005079.1:91858-102558 GCA_001685075.1 Bramus lutescens
TTTGAAGTCAATTTTGTTAGAAATTAGTATGGCCACACCCACTTGTTTCTTATTTCCATTAGATTGAAAAACCTTTCCCAACCCTTTCTTCACTCTGAGTAGATGTCTGTCTTTGTGGTTGAGGTGTGTTTCTTGCAAACAGCAGAATGTTGGATCCTGATTTTGTATCCAGTCTCTTAGCTTGTGCCTTTTAATAGGTGAATTGTGTTCATTGACTGAGTCAATATCTTAATGATTATCTTGCCCCATTTTCTGGAGAACATACGTGCATGTGTAGCTGTTAGGTCCTTGGTTCCCAGAGGAGGAGGGTAAGCACTAAGGCATGGAGGCTGAGAGGATTCAGAATTGTCAGAAATGGCTTCAGAATTGTCTTAAAGTCTTACACAGAAAAGCTTTATTTGTTAAAACTCAACCAAATTATCACACTCATACTCCTCTTTTTGTCTAAATAAAAAGGAAATGTGTTATCTAACATGTTAAAACTATATACAGTGAGTACAATAATTATATACAAATATAAATAGGCAAGAATTATATTAACAACGTTCAGTCCACCTGCATTTGACAAATTCAGAGAAATTGTTCTATTACCCATCCTATCTTGGTGAGTTCAAAATGTTGTACCTAATTCATTTTCTATCCTAACTTGTGTTACCGCCTCAAAACTATCTTTTATATCTCTTAACCTATACACTTCAAATCTCTTCTGTGAGGTTCTTCTTTGAATTCAGTAACAAAGAAAACCAGATAACTATCTAACATTTAACTCCATCAGAGACCTACAAAGGACATAATTTTTTTTACCTGTGTAAACAGGAAGTGAAAAGCAAACAACTTCCAAACCTAAGATATGACAGATGTAGCTGGCTGCTTGGACAGTCACTCAAGGTTCCTCTGCAATGTTGGAGTATCCATCACTGGCAAACAGGCCTAGAATATCAGACAGGATTTTTGAGGGAGTTCCCTGCTTTGTTTTGGCTAAGATTGGCTGTCACTTTCTTTTGTGTCATGCTTGTCCAATTTGGACAGCATACTCTCATCAGTCAGAGCAAGAGCACTTTTCTGTCTAGTAAACTAACTTTTAGCACTAAGAAAGTAAGCTTCTTATGGAGTTTCTTTGATGCCCATTGATAACTGTTTTTGTATCCCTGGTTCTGGGTTTCTCCACTCACATAATAAGCTAGATCAAGTCAAATTAAAAGCTCAGGTTTAATGAGCAAAGCATCCCTGGATAGCTAGTAAGCTCCCCAGAAATGAAGCAGGAGAGGGAAGAAGAGAAATCACATGGCAGGTCTAAGGACCAGAGCTTAAATACTCTGCAGATATGGCCTTAAGCATATCTGGGGAAGGAGCCACCACTTGGAAAGCTTTCTGAAAGAAGCAGATTTGGAGAGGGAGGAGGGGTTCTGAGGCAGAGCTGCCAACAGAACACCCATCTTCTTCTCTGAAGCAGATTGGTGAAGTGGACATGAACAGACATGTCTCTGTGATAAAAGAAAACATAATATTATGTTATTAAAACATCTTAAATGCCATATTCTATATATCTTTGAAGTGTTTGAAGGCCACCTGTCTGTCTAAACTAAATCTTTGTTTGACCTTGAAAAGATAGCTAACATGTCTATAAGTTTTATTGTAATAAGTAACTATTAACCTGCCTTTCTTTATTATCCTAAATAGTTTTTAATAATAATATTCAAGGACTAGAAATTTAAATTGCATATAAAATAGTTGTTTAAGTACAGTACCTTGAACAAGAGTAGAAATGTATGCACAGTAGGTTGTAACAAAAATAATCTTAAATTTGTATCAATGTGCAAAAATCCATACCAATGTAAAATATTTAAGACTAATAGATGATATTCTGGTTTAAATATAGATTCAATAATATACCCTTTTATACTATGAGTTCTATACCCCCCTTTTTCAGAATGAGATCTCAAAATCTTTCTCCTTTGTTAAGCTTTTTTCTTGACCATTACAACTTGTAACTACCCCCCTTAAATGGTGATAAATATTCATAATCCAGTGAATGACTAAAAACTGCCCACCCTACCTCTTGGGACTGTGGGTGCCATGTCATTAAAATTACTTCCTGTTATTTGGAGCTGTGGAATTTTTAGGGAACTCTGGAAGAAAATGAGATAACTGTCAAGTCCTGGGAAATGTAGCTGTATCACTTGTTGTCCAATTTGTGTAATGGGGAAAAAAAGCAGGGCTTATCTCAAATCCTGGCTAGAGTAGTCTGTGAGGCTGAAACATCTCAGCCAGTCATCTTGAAATTTTCCTGAGCAGTTTGTAGTCCAAAGCTAATCTTTGGGTGGTGTTTGTCAGCTTAGTGTTGTTACCACAATCCAGGTAGCATCATTGATGTGGGCCTTATCCTCCTTTTGGAGATTTCAAAAGTCATTATTAGGCATGGTTGTGGCTCACTGCAGAAGACTTTAACATTTTAAATGTCATGTTCAGCAGATCTTGAAGAGGTTAAAGAACCATGATTTGTCATGTATATCCAGAGTAAAAAGAACTTAATTCTTAGTTAGGTATAATTATAGTTTTCCCTAGTTATGAGAAAAGGTAAATTAGTTACAAAACTTTGGACACGCAAAGATAAAAGGTAGAATATTTTCTTTAATTTTGCAAAATACAAATAAACTATATATTGTAACTGTAATAAATACTAATAACGGTTTTGTTACATATAGTTTTAATGTGCTAAGGTTAATGTCTTCCTTTATAATTAGACAAAAAGGGAGAAATACTGCGGAATAATCCTTCTGTATGCTGTATATATGTATTACTCTCATTGGTTAATAAAGAAGATGATTGGCATATAGCAAGGCAGGATAAAGTTAGGTGGAACAATCAACCTGAGGATACTGGGATGAAGAATGGAGTCTGAGGAGATGCCATGAGAGGCTGAAGAAGCAGCGTGGGAAATATGTTGATTAGGTAAATGAGCCTTGGAACAGCATGTAGATTAAAAGAAATGGGTTGTGGTAAGCTATGAGAACTAGCTTAAAACAGGCTTAATCTATTGGCCAAGTATTTATAATTAATATTAAGTCATGGTATAGTTTTTTTGGGAATGGCTGGTGGGACAGAGCTGTTCAGTGAGACACAGAAGGTTTCACTAAAACATAGTGACTGGACAAACTTTCCTGTATGTGTCTTTTGCATATTTATTACAAAAAGTTTCTTTGGGCATTTGTGGTATAGGAAAAGTACTTCGTAATTACTACCAGAATTTACATGAGATTGCTATTGAACCAGGATTTATTTTTCCTATAGATGAAAATCTTTAAGAATAAAATAAAGGTGACATCATTTGCAAGTGTTAACTAAGAAAGTCTTCTGATAATAAAATTATTATCCTTTCCTCAAGTGCTTACATCAAAGTGGAAAAGCAGACTGAAGGAAGAGCCATTTGTATTATGTCCTGCTGTGCAGTTTACCAGAAGCCTTCCTAAAAATGCTAATTACTACACACAGGCTCATTCTGAAGAGGGTAATTCCTACCGAATTGTATCTTTTTTCCTGCTTAAAAGAAATAAGTAAAATCTCTGTATATCTGGTATTTTAAAATCCTAACTCTTCTGTAACCTCCTCTATGATTTAGTACCACTTACATTATTTGAACTACTATTTTTAAATGCACTAAGTATAATTTAATTATAATATAGCTTAGGATACACTAATAATTAAAAGCAGATTAAGAATTCAATTTAAGCCTTCATAATGGATATATGTACCTGTAGCTATTGGTGGAAAGTAATCTTAAGAACAGGGTACAATATGTTGAGGTGTGTGGGGAGCATTCCAAGAGACCTTGAGTTCTTGATAAAACCCAGATTCTCCTGCTTGATTAGACTGGTGAATCTTTATTCTGTCTTTCCAGTGGGATTTATCCAACAGTATTGTTGCTGTCAGGATAGAAAGTCATACTGTTCATATCATTTATGATTTGATAGCAAAATGGAGTGTGAGGAGTAGGAAGATATAACCAGTGTCTTGGGCACTATTCTTGGAAGATAATATACATTTTTATTATTATTAACAGTTCCAAATTGAATGCTTTTTCATTTAAGGGAAATTTTTAAATGGCAAGGAGATATTTTTCCAAAACAAATATCACCATTAGCCAAACAACTGGATGTTAATGTTTCCCTCTGCTCTCTTTGTACCTCATGCACACAGGATATATAAAATCACAAGTTTCAGATTAACCTTGAATTTGGAACTAGTTCAAATACTTCAGGCTCCATCTGCTTGTAGGGACTATGAAATTATAAAAATTAAAATGACCAGGAGATTTAAAAAATTATCTTCCAGTGTTGAAAGTATATATTACAACTTACAGCTTTCAAAAAAAGAGTCTCTTCTGTGCTTTGTATATTATTTTAATATCTCACGTGCATTTGGCTAACTTTCTCCTTGTCAGAAGAGCAACTATAGTAGGCATTTAGTTAAAATGCCAGCTGTGTTTTCTATTTTGTTGAAGTTGAGGTGGTTCAAATCACATTTATTCTACAGACGAAATAAAAATAATTCTTAGACTTTAATTCTTAGACTTTGATTTTGAACATTTTTTCCAAAAAGTTTATTTTAAATTTTCAAATAAAAAGAACAATAATAATTTAGTTCAAATATTATCCAAGGCTGAGAATGTAGTCCTATGCTAGTGTGTGATTAGCACATTGAAATATTATGGGTTAGATTCTTGGAACCAAAAATGTAAAAGAAAATAATGTTCAAATATTATTATTATTTTAAAATTATTCTTTAAGAAACAAAAGACAGGATGTATTCAATTGGTTCGTTAATTCATAATATTATTTTCACAAGGGCCTTGAGATTACTGAGAGGTTTTTAAAATATCTGACTAAAACCATAAAAATAATATTAAGATTTTTTTTACCTTTGTACCTGATAGTTTAAAAATAATATAGTTAAAGCTGGCTTTATTTATTTTTCCTTCAATTGTTTTTTCACTTGTAGGCAGAAATAGTAAAACAAAATAATTGAATATATTTCTGATGCAAGAAACAGAGAAGAAAGATATGTTTCTCTACAACTGCTGGCAAGGTAAAGTCCTTTGAGTTACAATGTCCAGTCTTGTGCTTGTGTAGGGTCCTGGTTTAAACCATTCAGCCTAAACACAACCGGGACAAAAGCTCAGTCACCTTGGTACATCTCCATGCTATCATGATCTCACTAAAGAACTATTTACAGACCTTTCATATAATTCAAGATAGAATTAAGAATTACACCTCATTTTATTCTTCTTAATAATTATGGCTAAAAATATTGGAAAAAATATTTAAACCCATCCTGTCAAGACTGAAAAAGGTTAGCAAAAAGAGATGAGTGGTCTTGGGATTTGAGATGTGAAGAGCAGCAAGTTTCCCATGATTGTTTTTGCCGTAAATATGTCTCAGTCTTTTCACACAAAGAGAAGCACGTGACTCAGAAACACCAGAGTGTGCCGTAAACTGAATAAAGAAAAGCTTTCACTCTCTTGCCAAGGTACCAGAAAGAGAGAAGACTTTGGATTAAATCAACTCACATCAGGATAGCACCAAAAAGGAAACCAGGGCCCCCTTCCCATCCATGTGCAGGGTAATAGATCGACCCAGGCACTCAGTCTTTCTTCGTCTTTGCCAAAGCCCTCTGTTCCTTGTTCTGGAAATCTTCTTAGTGGCCTGACTCCTTGTACTAAATAGATGACTCTATTTTTGACCCATTATTTCTTGATCCATACTGATTTTTTCTTCCTTGCTTATGCCTTCAGTTTTCTTATAGTTCTTTTATTCTCATGTTTTCACTCACATTGAAATTCAATACATTTCATATAGTTATGTAATGAAATAAAAACCAGTGCTTCTAAACGTCTAAACTCACACACACCTAAAATCTAAAATTCTTCCTAATGTACCCAAAGTTACTTTTGTGACTGTCCTGGTCTCTCTCTTCACTTCCTTCTGTCATTCATGTCAGCCACATGAATGGCTTTAATCTATCAAAAAAACATCTCTCAAAATGTATTTTAACTTTTTCCATTGTTAACACAGCATCTAATTAGAAATTAAAAGAAAAATAATTTCTAAATGTTTCCAAATTGCTCTGTGACTAGCAGTTAAATATAAACTCTTTAAATGGCATGTTTTACATAATTCATGATCTTAATGTAGATGGAAGAAATGTATCAGAACATATAGTCCAGCTCCATTAAGACACAAGTGGTATTCTTTCACTTTTGAAATTTCACAGTTGCCATGGCAACCAACCATATGCATTCATAGTATTACCCTGGCCACATCTAGCAGCATATAATATCTCACTTTCTCCTACACAGTCCATTCCTCTCTGTTTCTCTTTCTGTCTCTCCATCCACCTTTCCTTTGCTCCATTATCCTGAATGGTAGGATCTGATTACATGTTCTGAATTATTCAAAGTCAGTCAATGGGCCACATGATAGCTCCACTTAACAGATGGTTGCTGTTGAATTAGGCAACACCAGTTCAGTATCAAGGATCCAAATGATGAAAGAGAGAAGTAACGCCTGCAACTTGTTCTTTGACCTTCATATACATGCCATAATACGTGCATGCACACATGTGCACATACACATACATAAGCAGACATGAATACAATTTTTAAATGCAACAAAAAAATCAAAACAGTTTGAGGGGGTAACACTCCTAGGATTCTTCTAACGGTCTGAGATGCTGTGATATTACCAAGAGATACACAGGTAGATATTAGAGAGAATTTGGGAAATCAAAACCTTTATAAAGATATGAAAGGTTAGGATCATAGTAACAAACATTTAGTGGCTACTTTCCATTAGTCAGTGACAACAGCTTACTTCTTTTATGTGGTGTACTAATAAGAACCTGACATTGCAGAATCTATTTGAAGTTTAACCTAAATGAATAAGATTAACCCAGTTGAAAATTACAAGTGGAGTAACAGAATCTGGAAGAGACTATAGCAAGAATCAAGGATCTTAGTAAACTTAGGATTGATAAATAGAGCTGTATACAGATATATGTATGATGTTAACTCAGAAGGGTATTAGGAATTGGGGTGAAGGGGGAGCCAGTAGCTATATCATGAAGAGTCGTTATCTAGGCTAGAAAGGTGGCTCAGAAATTAAGAGAGAATTATGTTCTTGTAGAAGATTGGAATTAGGTGGCCTATGTATACATCAGGCATCTCATAAGTGCCTGTTTCTCTAAAGCTAAGAGTTGCAACACCCTCTTTTTGTCTCTGCAGGTACTTGCATAAATGTGAACATAAACACACAAGATATATAAATATTTCTTAAGTAAAAATTGAAAAATAAATAGCCATTATCAGAAAGTTAATGGGCATTAGATTATTTTCTCATGATTTTTTTTTCTTCAGAGATTGAGAGTATACCTTTTACTAAATTATGGAAATACAAAAATAAAATACAGGAAAAAGTGTTTTTTTCTTTTTGGCACATGCTCTTCTTCTCTCAGACCAATATATAGTGTTTGAATTTCTTTGCTAGTAATCTTGAGACACTCAGAGTGTATTTCTGATTTTCCAGCTGGTTGTTTGTTAGGCTTGCTTGCACAGAAGGGCAGATTGGCAGGCCGAAAGAGGTTGAAAGGGGCTTGGTTACTTCCTGCTTTGATCTTTCTGTGTCCTCATTTCTCCCATGGCTCTTTACACCAGCACAGGCAGTTGGTGATATTCTGTAGTTTTATAATTCCGCTCAAAACCAGGGTCCTCATAAAGAAAATAAAATCAACAAAGGCAACAGTCAATGTCAACTTTTAGATAAAAATTTATACCCTTTGTCTTGTGGTTTATTAAGAAAAGCATCTAAGTCGTGCTGGTTTGGGGTTTTTCTTAGTTTTTGTTACATAAATAGTATTTATTAGAGTAGCTCACAAATTTTGGCCCAACTATTTCAACAATGGCTGTCTCCCCATAGAAAGACCAAGAATGTAGCATTTGTTCAGTCCAGGGTGCTGGATGTCTCAGTTGGTCTTCAGTATATGTCAGAATCCTAAAGAAGTATATGTCAGAATCCCCAAAGAAGAAAGAATGGACTTGCCATTGGGAATTAAGGCAAACAGGCAAAGTGCAAGAGCTTCCTTTCTCTATATCTTTTATGTAGGCTGACACCAGAAGGTATGGCCCAGATTTAAGATGGGATCCTCTCACCTCAAAAGATCTAGATTTAGGATGGGTCTTATTACTTCAAATGATTCACCTGAGAAAAATCCCTCACAGGTGTACCTAGTTGCTTGGGTTTTAGTTAATTCCACATGTAGTCAAGTTGACAACAATAATAGCAAAGAGTGTGACTCGAGAGTTGTAGATGGAAATAAATCTTTGCTCCCAAACTGCTTTTGGTTGTGCTGATCCATCTCAGCAACAGGAACTGTAATGCAGTTACATAAGACATTGGAAGGTAATTGGTTTCATGTTTGGACTTGTAACTCAGCAAGAGCATCAAAATCTCTGCACTTGTATATTTTACTTTTACCATTCTTCAGTAAATTGGCCATTGGTCCTATTATATGCCTGCTGTGGATGCACACTGGACTCCACACCTACACCATATAGTCAGAGCAGAGCAGGCAGCATAAACATAAAAACTGGGACAAAAATGTAAGCGGGAATCTAAACTATTAGGAATAGACTCAAAAAGGCTATTGAAAAGATGAATATGTGTAAATTTGTGTAAGTATTTTGTGTATGGGTGTATTTTGATAGTCAGTAGAAACACAAAAATATGTTTAGATTTTCCTTTATCGATTTTTAGATAATTTATGTCATTCTCAGTGTTGCACAAACACACAGACTTTGCCTGACACTTTTTTTCCTCCAGAAGTTTATGTGAACAGTTGCTAAATCAGAGAATGGGGTATGGATAACC
This sequence comes from Bramus lutescens, assembly GCA_001685075.1. Taxonomy (NCBI): domain Eukaryota; kingdom Metazoa; phylum Chordata; class Mammalia; order Rodentia; family Cricetidae; genus Bramus; species Bramus lutescens. Next base: position 100,780 of record LOEQ01005079.1, read on the forward strand.
GTCAAAGACTTGACCACTGTACTATTCTCAGTACAGAAGCTGGACAATTTTGGACAAGACCCAAATCCAACAATACTCTTTCATGTAGAAGTTAATAACTGTAGGAGGCATGCGATTTCCAGAAATATGTTTCTCTGGTTTTGATTATCTAGCTAACCATGACTTACCAGTTTAATATCTATTAGTATACTATCCTTCTAGAAATAGGCATAATTAAGCCAGTCATTCTAGGTGACTGTGTGATATAATCATTTGATATCAAGTAAAGCTTTCTGAGATCTGTAAGCAAAGGTTTTAAGGCAGATGCAAACTGTCATTATCAACAGAATCTTCACATTTCACTGAACTATGAGAAAGGGCATCACAGAGTCCATTCAAATACCAATAGGAATCTACCCCGTATATCAACGATAAAATTTGTAGAGTATTTCAACATTCCGTGGGAAAATTATAAGGGCAGATAATTGAGGTATCTATATTATCAGTAGTATTAATTACTTCCATGATAAAATACTAGAACAAAAATAACTTGTAGAAGAGAGAATACTATTTATCTTACAGTTCCAGAAGGATAGAGTTCATCAGAGGTAAGATCAGGAAGAAGAGAGACCATACTTTATCAACACGCAGGGAACAGATGAAGAGAACTGTAAGCAAGGCAACACTATGAACCCCAAAGCCCACCTAGGTGATACACTTTCTCTAGCAGAACTATCCTTCCTGAAGAATGCATACCCTCACCGAACAGCATCTACAACTGTGAATGAAGTGTTCAAGTAGATGAGGCTTTGGGAGACATTTCTTCTTTTATCCACAACAATATTGATTTCATTTTTCCAAATAATGCAATTTAGCTTTTGTTCTGGCATTGAGTAATTTTTAAAAATTTTGTATTTATTTAGAAATCACCTCACGAACACCAGTGATTCATTGACAACATCTAGAAACACTGAAACACGCCTAATTTGAATTACATTAATTTTTATATACAAGCCTCTACATAAAATTGCATCTCTGTCAGAATTATGAAAAGTTGTCTGTCAAGCATCAGCTTTATACATACGAGCATTGAAGGTTACTGTCTATTTTAAGTGTTAGAATAGGCTAGCAAACATTTTTTCATGGAAATTCTTAAACATTATGATGGGAGGAGGAAGAATCTTAGTGGGAAGATAAAGAAAATCTGTTGAATGGTAGCAGCTCCTTTTCTTGGCCACAGACCAAATTGCTTCCTTGATCGCTATCAGCATTCATAATAATTCCTGTAGCTTTGAAATCTTAAAAAGCAAGTCTACAACCATATTTCTTGCCTACAGTGAGTAAGTAGCTTTATGTACACAAATGATTACAAATATATCTTTCCAACCTCTATTTTCAGAGAAAAATATAACTTTCTCCCTGGCAATTTGAAGAGCTGTGTTGTGTAGTATCTTACAGTGAATTACAATAAAAAGCAGAAGTACAAAAACATATCTCTTGCTAATGTTCCCATGAACCATGGTGCTTCACAGTGAGTGTTTGACATTTATGTATCTATGGTACATAGATATTCTACGAGCCTAGACACTAGGGAGAAATATGCTCAGTTGGTGTGCATGTATATTCTCTATTCTGTTTATAAACAGAGACGACACATAGTAGTATTATATGTTGCTATGGTAATCTAGAAAACACGTATTCAGATCACAATATTCCCTGTCATGACTAATCATTTATGGATATTAACCTGTCTCTCTCTTTCTTTCTTTCTTTCTTTCTTTCTTTCTTTCTTTCTTTCTT
>LOEQ01005079.1:115971-128578 GCA_001685075.1 Bramus lutescens
TTCTGGCCAGCAAGCATACAGACAAACAGAACACTGTATACATAATAAATAAATCTTTAAAAAGACGGGGGGATGATTAGCAGGTAGAAAATAGTGAAAGCTGAAGAAGACAGAGGCTTTATAGTGAGATTAATGTTGAAGGGGACAGTGAACTGCTTAGGACAACGTAAAACTTCCAGGTGAGTACTGAGAGTCAAACAGAATTTTTTTTTCTTTTATGAATTTAAGGTATGACACATTGTTCTTGTTACTCCACCAACGCCACAATACTCAGTGATTTAAAGAATAGACCTTACATAACACAGTCTTTAATTTAACCATACCTGGTAGATTGTTAAAAACAATGATGAAAGGCAAAGGCTAAGGGACTGGAACATGCTTGTAAGTAACTAATTGTAGTGTTGGGTCATGTATCTAAAGTGGATAAGAAAGGAAGTGAGGCTACTTGGTGGCTCATACCTGAAATCCCAGTGCTTGTGAGGCTTAGACAGGAAGGATATTATGAGTTCCAAGTCAGCATGAACTGCAGAGAGGTGCCCTGTGTCTATAAGCAAATATACAAAAGGCATTAGAAAAGAGGTGAGAATGTGATCACAGTAGGGGATGAAGGTCAAAAGATGCAAAGATACCTAACTGGAAGCCACCAGAGATGGAAGAATATATTAAACAAGGATTCCATAGTGATGAATTGAAAGACAAGAGATGGTTTATTGGAAGAGTAACGGCTACAATACAGATTAAGGAGCCTTGAAGTGTTTATTCTTAATGACCATAGGAGTTGACAGTGAAGTGTGCACGACAGAATTTCTGAGTCTAAAGAGCTTAAGGAGCAGGTAGAGGCGGTGCAGAGCCTAAGGTATTGGAATCCTCATTTATATCAATGGCAGGGGTGGGATAGGAAAGAAAGCTATATTCTTCAAAGATTGAAGACAGCTAAATCTTAAAGGATTGCTCACTCAGGTCATTTAAATTGAATGATTAATGGTAGTCACATAATAAATGAGGCTCATATCTGTCACTACCAGAACATACTTCCTCCCAGAAGTCTGTGTGTACATGGCATAGCTTACAAAAAGGAACAAATACAGAATATGCCTTTTTAATGAAAAACACCAGAGTATTTCCATTTGATCACACTGCCTTGGTCTCACTTCATGTACTATGCCCCCCCTACCAAAGTGCTAATCCTACCTCTTGACCACATTCCCTGTGGTGCATTAACTGTTGAGCTCATTTGTTAACTTCCGGACACCTTGACAATGCTTTGTTCCATCACCATCAAAATCTGGCTCCTCCTCCTTCTCCCCACTCCTTCTTGATTAATATGGTCTCAAACATTTTAGAACATTTTATTGTTTTATAAACATTTTAGAAACAAATAATTCTTACCTTTCCAAGTATACTATAGTTCTTTAGGAACATTAATACTATAGTTTTCCTTCCGAGATCAAATCAAATTGCCCCAAAATATTTACTACATAATTGAAAAATTCAGCTTTTTGATTGATTAAATTTGTCAGCAGGAAATAGGAGAGTAAAAGAAATTTCATTTATACCCTGAGTTCTCTAAACCATAACTGACACCTAAAAATCTATTATGTCAATAAATAATAAATTTCAGAAGTGGCATAAAACATAGACAATATTAAAATGGTTCATAGCAGCCATTTGGTGTTTGCTAAAAATGATCTTAATCATGAGTCTTTGAATTAATATAAGATGCACTACTATGTTTTTAGGAAAACGTTTATCCTGTAATCTATGTTATTATTTAAGAGGAACTCTTAAACGCCAAAACCTTGTGTAGTCCAATAATTAAAGTCAAGAAAATGTTCTATCTTGTTGTTGAGGTAATTGGAAATTGAAGGCAATTTCATGAATGGGAATATTAATAATAAGAGAGGAGTAATGAAAAGACAAGAACTCATGTGGCTACTTCCAACAGGTTTTGGAAATTTTTGGAGTGCAGGTTGGTTTTGTCTCACTGGCCTGTATCTTTATCTTGTTTCATGTTGTTATCAGTAATGGTGAATGGTTATAGATGCATCATAAGAAATTGGGAAAACAAAACAAAACAAAACTTGTCTTTAGGATCAGTCTAAACCATCCTCTGTCGTATGGTGTTTTTTTCAGAGAATGAGACCCTAATGACAAACTCTTGAATGGATCTACATCCCTTTCTTTCCACACAAAAGTTCTCAAATTGTAGCTATTTGATTAATGGATGCTGTCATAAGTTATATGGAATTATATTTCTTTTTCAGATTTTATTTTTTCCCTCCATTTAATAGTCTGATTCATTTTAATGGCTATAATGTATTCTGGCAAAATCCATTTAATTTTGCATTATCTATATTGAATGCCTCTAATAAAAGTATTAATCAAAAAAGCATGGAGACTATCCTGAAAGTGATAAATGAGGCTTAGTGTTTGTTTTATGAATCAGCCTCATTTTAATAATTTTGCAAATTTATATGTGTTAGATAAGAAACCTGAGACAGTCAAATGCCCTTGAATAAAACCACACAAACCCAAATGCTTATGTTGAAGAAAAGTACCTTTTTATATTTTTGGTATATTTTACATTTAATTATGGATGTAGTAAATGGATATTAAGGATCTGAAGTTAATAATAAGGTTTTAAAATTACAACACCAAATAGGTACTTATATAGCACCTCCTATTGAGCCTGTCACATAGTAAAATATTTAAAGCTAATGAGTGTCCACACCCAATCTTTAAGTGCCTGTATTTCTGTTAAAATGGATAAAGGGCAATCTAGTCCTTTTTTTAAATGCCTGCTGCAAGCATTAAGCATGCCTTAGCACTGATGTTCTAGTAGTGCAAAATCATTTTGCAATATCCAGTCCTGTGGATTATAGTCAGCGCAATGGAAATAGGAAAAAATGTTAATTATTAATTACTTTACAATATTAAATATATTAATTTTAAAATAGTTACATATATATCTGTGTGTATCTGTGTGAGGGTTTGTGCGTATGCACACACACACACACACACGCACATACAGGGTGTCCATGTGGAGGTCAGAAAACAACATGCTGGAATTTATTCTTTTCTTGCACAATATGTTGTTATTGTTCCGTTCTGAAGACTGAACTCATTTATGAGGCTTAGAGGCAAGGCCTTTTAACCTCTGAAACAACTCACTATTTTTAATAGCTATATTCCTAAGTAGATATACTTATTAACCTCCATGATCCGTAATGTTTTTTAAATGCACATGCACCATGCACACTATGCTTGTCAGAGTGCTACAAAGGACTTAACACACTGTCACTCCACCATTGTCAATCTTCGACAATCTTCCATTGTAATTTTTGAGTGTAGTTGTTTTCACCCACCATTTTATGTTATCTCTAAGACAGTTTGTAATAAGCAACTATTTGAGTGATTAGAAGTGGTTATGGCAGTGTGTCTGTAATTTCCAGTGCTTTAATACCAGTATTTGAAAGGCTGAGACAGGTTTATCTCTGTGAGTTCAAGGTTGGCCTGTTCTACATAGTTTGTTCCTGATGTACATAGTGAGTTCGAGGATACTTTGTCAAAAAATAATATTAAACAAACAAAAAAGTGGCTAACTGTTCAGAAGGCTTCACTTTTTCTACTCATCGGTAACACTTTGCAGAGAAACCAAGTTTAATAACAAAGAAAATTTCTTCATAAAATTAGAAGGGAACTCAAATGTGACTAAACATGGTGTCTCTAGACTTGTCTGGATTCACTTCCTAAATGGCTTTAAAGAGTTCTGTAGGATAACATCGAAAATAATTTTTGAAACTCTCAGTAGAGCATTCCCAGGTGCATGATTGGCATAGTCAAATGATACATTTCACAAATGTATTGCCTATTCCCTGCTAAAGCACAAGGACTCAAAAGCCACCGACAAATCTCTCTCAGTCATCCCCTACCTTCCTGGTGTCTGTTGAATGCTCTTTTACTTTCAGTTCTGTTAAAACTCAATGTAATTATATATAATCATGCATGGGAAAATATCAGAGTAGACAATGTACATTTACGCTTACCATGGGACAGTTAAAACTCAAAAAATCAAAAATATTTTCTCTTTATTTCTTTTTTTATTTTTTCTTTATTGAAAATAGATCATTTTCATATATAATATACTCTGGATATAGTTTCCCCTCTCCTTACTTCTTGTTTCTCCCCATGTTCCCTTCCCTCTGGATTCACTCCCTTTCTGGCTCTCATAAGAAAAGAGCAGGCTTTAGCCAGGCAGTAGTGGCACACACCTTTAATCCCAGCACTTGGGAGGCGGAGGCAGGGGTATCTCTATGAGTTTGAAAATAGCCTGGTTTACAAGAGCTAGTCCCAGGACAAACACCAAAGCTACAGAGAAACCTTGTCTCAAAAAAAAAAAAAAAGAACAGGCTTTTAAGACATAACAACATAACAACCAAACATGACAACATAAAATATCATTAAAAGGAAGCAAAAACTATCACATCGAAACTCACATGGCAACTCAAGATGAGAAAAACAGCCCCAAGGGCAGGAACAAGACTGAGAGACCCACTCATTCTCTATCAGGACTCCCAGAAAAATACTAAGCTATGCAGAGGACCTGGTGTAGACCTACGAAGACCCTGTGTGCTTGCTGCTTCAATCTCTATGATTGCATATGAGCCTTCCTTAGTTAATTAGTTCTCTTGGTGTCCCCCATGTCCTCTTGCTCTTATAATCTTTCCATCTCCTCTTCCATGGGATTCTCTGAGCTCCAAGGGAAGAGATTTAATGGAGACCTCCCACTCCAGACTATCTCTCTGCATAATGTCTGTCTGTGGATCTCTGAATCTATTTCCATCTGCAGCCAGAAGAATCCTCTCTGATGCAGGACAATTCTGTATTCAGTTATGTTTTAAATAAATGCTGTTTGGCAGGAAGTATAGGTGGGACAACCAGACAGGAAGTAGAGGTGGGGTGATGAGAACAGGAGTATTCTGGGAAGAAGGAAGCTCTTCCCACAGTCCTGCCCAGACACTGAAGAAGCAGGATGTGACCTGCCCCGCTGAAAAAAGTACTGAGCCATGTGGCTAACATAGATAAGAATAGGGGGTTGATATAAGTTATAAGAGCTAATATGAAACCTGACCTAATGGGATAATCAGTTTATAACTTATGGAGACCTCTGTTTGATTTTCTTTGGGGCTTACCAGCTGCGGGAACCAGGCAGGACAGAAACCCCAACAAGCAGCCCCACATGTTACACCTCTCTGATGATGACTGGATAAGGCACTGATCTATGAGTATAGTAGAATCATTAGAAGTCACTTTATTGATACTTTTTAAACATTTTAAAGACAGTTGTGTTTGATTTTTATCCTACATCTCTAGGCTATTTAGTCTCTGATTATTGATTACATAAGGGTCAGGTATGAATTATTTCTTGGGGAATGGGCCTTAAGTCAAATCAGACATTGGTTGGATACTCACAGAAGATTGGGTACCCTTCCCTCTCCTCCTCTCCTCCCCTCAGCCCCCTCCTCTGTATTATTAGCTCAGAAAGGGGCAGGCCTCTCCCATGAATCAACAAAGCATAGCCTATCAATCTGTCATAAGGTTAAGCACCTCCCCTTGTATTCAGTCTGGGCAAGGCAATCCAACACAAGGAATAGGTTCTCAAGAGCAAGCCAAAGTACCAGATTAAAAAAAATAATAATAATAAAACCCTGCTCCAATTACCAGTAGTCCCACAAATAGACCAAGCTACACAACTGTCTTACATAAGGAGAGGGCCTAAGTCAGTCCCATACAGGCTCCCTGGTTGTTGGTTCAGACTCTGTAAATTACCATGAGCCAGACAAGCTATTTCTTGTCCCTGATCACACCCCACAATCCCTCCTATCTCCCTCAGCAGGATTCCCAATGCCCCACTGCATGGTTCTGTATCTGTCTCTGTCACTCGCTGAATGAAGACTCTTTGGTGACAACCAGGGTAGCAAACAATCTCATCACAGGTGATGGCCAGTTCAAGCTATGCATATACTGCTACCAGGAGTCTTAGCTGGGGCCATCCTTGTAGACTTGTGGAAGCCTCCCTTCTCAGCACTCTCACTCTCCACCCACCACCCCAACCGAATGCCTCAAGTTCCAATGTGCCCCCTGTCCACCCAGGATATCTCTGCTATTTCCCCCTCCCAGATAGATCCATGTGTCTGTCTTTGTGCTATTCTTGTTACCCAGCCTCTCTGGGTTTGTGGATTATAGCATGGTTATACTTTGTTTTACAGTTAATATCCATGGAAAATATTCCATGTTTGTCTTTCTGGGGCTGGATTACCTCATTCAGGATTATTTTTCCTGGATTTCTTTAAGGGATTATTAACTCCATCTTTAAGAAACTCTATCATCTTCATAAAAATGGTTCTAAAGACTTTTTCTTGTGTTCCAGGTATGTTGGAATATTCAGGCCCTGCTGTGGTAGTATGACTAGGATCTAGTGGAGACATTGTACAGGCTATTATTTATTGTGTTTTTGTATTAGCCTCTAGACCTCTGGGGTTGGATTAATTATAGGCTTAGATGCTGATTTCTGGATTTATCTTTGTTGGATAGGTTTCCTTGGTTTCCACTTTCTCTCTGGATTTTCAGAGAGTGAGGTGCCTGTGTGTTGTTTGTTCTTGTGTGTTTCTTTGGACCTGATAATTGTGGCCACTGGAGGCTCTTGGGAAAATGTGTTTCTGTGTATGAGGAGCTGATACTTAGGAAGGAGGATAGGCTAGGGTCTGAGAGGTTCAAAAGATGGATGAGATCAGAATGTTCAACAAGATGATGCTTATTTCATCTTGAAATAGGGGAGAAAATGAAGAGAGGTCGCCTCAGAGGGTCTATTATTGTTCTAGGGATGAGACTCATGGGTGGGATCTAGAGGAACAAGGAAGGTCCCGTCTACAGACCTGATTCTCTAGCAGTAGTGGTCTGTGTATTTGTAGGGAGTGGCTGTTGGACTTCGTGGCTGGATAAAGCAGTAAGTGGGGAGAGGGAGGGTAAGAGAGGAAGGTCTGTGGGATCCACAGGAGATATGGGCAGAGGGGAAAGGAAGGCTACAGTAGGTAATCTGTTGCAAAGCTGGAGAAGAGACTGGAAGATTGGATCTGGTGAACAGAGGGAGAAGATGGGATCTGTTGACACTCTACCTGGTTTTCTGGCAGGTGAGGCTGTGGGTTAGCCAGGAGTTTTGGCTGTTGTTCAGAGTTGGGATAAAGAAACAAATGGGGAGGGAGTTTATAAGAGGAAGATCTAAGGGATCCACAGAATATGGTACCAGAGGGGCCAGGAAGGCTGCCACAGGTGTTTTGCTGTAGACCTTGGGATGAGACTGGGATTTGGAAGGAAGGGGGGAGTGATGAAGACTTTCAGTTAGCTTGCCTGTTTCCCTGGCCCTGCTTAGGTGGTGTGTTCCCAGTGAATGCTGCTGATCTTTGAGGCTGGGATACTGGGGTGGGTTGAGGGAATGAAGGTTGGAGAATAAGATCTTTGTGGTCCATGGGGGATGGGTCATAGAGTAAAGGGAGACCACAGTAGGGTTTCTGCTATAGAGCTGGAGAAGAGACTGGGGGATTAGATCTGGGGGAGAAGAAGAAGAGATGTGGATCATCTGTCAGCCTACTTGTTGCCCAAGGAGGGCCCCTTGGGTTAGCAGGTGGTGTTTTCTGGGATTGGGGTCTGAGACAAAGCACCATGTGTGGGGAGGGAGGTCAGAAGAGAAAAATCTGTTGGATCCACAGGAGATTTGAATGGGGGCAGCAGGGCAAGCTGTCACGTGTATTCTGCTGCAGAGCTCGAGATAAGACTGGGGTATTGGTTCTGGGGAAAGAGATAGAGAAGAGAGGATCTGCAGGCAGTCTACCTAGATTCCTGGCAGGTGTGGCCTGTGGATGGACCTGCTGTGTCTGGGGACTGGGATAAAGCAAGTGTTACTGCAGAGGTGGGCATGAGACAGGGGTATCAGATCTGGGGAAATAGCTGGAGAGCAGAGCTGGACATACAATTTTTATTATTAGTAGTATTATTTGTGGCTTTCACACCATGAATCTCGATCCCATTCATCACCTCATCCTTTTGTAACCACTTTCTGTCTTTTCACCCTCCCCCCAATAAAACATAATTTAAGAGAAAAGAAAATAAAAAGGAGAGAAAATAATTAAGAAAATCTCATTGTAGAAGTTGTAGTGCGACACTCTTCATCACACAGTAAATCCTTTAATCCGTGCATCTTTACCTGCAAGTGTTCATTGCGGAGACATTGGTGTGGTTTGAGGCACACTCTGGTTTCTGCTATAACAGAGAAACTGAGCCCTCCCTAGGGCTCCTCTTAGATACCCTGTTGTTGTCCTGCAGCTTTGGATATGCAGGACCTGCCCCTTCACATGTTCCACATATCACAGTTGGGGTGGATGTTGGGGTGGGCCAACTCATAGTCATGGTTCTAGGCCTGCATAGTTGTAGAGTTGGTCAGCCCTCTAGCCTCCCCCCCCACACACACACTAAGGGGTAAAGGGCAGGACTGGTTCTCTTGTTTTCATGCCCTCAAGGCCTGCTTACCCACGTCTATACCACCAGGGCCAGCTCTGCTGCGTTGCCCAGATCAGGTGCAGGAGCCACTCTCCTGAGAGCTGCAACTGGGGAGGAACAGGGACAGGTCTTATACTCTTATGACCTCAGGGCCGGTTCCTCAAATAGCACAGGTGATGAGGGGTGAAGGGTGGGAGCAGCATCTCTTCTTCACCACCCATATGGCAGGTGAGGGGCAGGGCCAGATCTCCCACACGCATGTTCCAGGGGCTGTTTCTTTCTCTGGGACTGGCTCACGTAACCCCTCCCCGCAGCAGGGTCAGTTCTACTGTGTGCCCAGGCAAAGGGCAAGGCCCTCTTTCCTGATGCTGTAGCTGATAAGGGGTGGGGGGAGGATTAGCAAACTCACCAGTTGTAGGTGGCAGGGGTGGGGAAGAGGGTGTAGCTCTCCCTCACCCACATTGCCACATGACATGGCGGATGACAGATGAGTAGTGGGCCTGTTTCCCCTGCACCCCCAGCAGCAGGGTCCCCTCTACTGAGCTACGCAGGCCGGGTACAGGGCCTGCTTTGCTGAGTGCTGCAGCTGGTAAGGGGCAGAGTCAGCTCTCCCAGTCTCATCTCAAGGCCAGCTCTCCTACCTGTCACTTCCGGTGAGGTGGGGAGGGGAGGCATCATTCCCTCTCTCATAATACTGTATAACAGATGAGCAGGGAAACCAGATCTCCCATGCTCATGTTCTCTGGGCCGGCTCACCCAAGCCCCAATCTACAAAGTCAGCTCTACTGTGCTGCCCAGGAGAGGTGAAGGGTCCTTCTGTTCTACCAAGTGCCTTAGCTAGTGGCGGAGGCAGCAGGGGCTCGGGTGTGTGTGTGGGGGGGTGAATCAGTTATCCCACTTGCTCCAGGTGGTGAGGGGCAAGCAGGGGCAGGCATCTTTCCTTAGCATGCCATCACATGGCCGATGAGGCAGACAGGACTGCTCTCCTACTCTCATATTCTCAGGAGCAGCTCGTCCACGCCCCTAAAAACATGGTCAGTTCTATTGTGCTACCCAGGTGAGATATAGGACCTGCTCTACTGAGTGCTACAGAAGTTAGAGGCAGGGTCAGGTCTCCCATACCTTGTATCCAATGAGGAGCCAGGCCAACTCCAAGCAAGCCTGTATTCTCTTGGCCTTTGGTGGTATCAGTAGCCATAGATATCACCACGGGTCACAGGTGCAGCAGGTCCGTGGACCTCAGAGAAGCATAACAGTCAGACACTAGTTCTTGCCTATATGAAATCCTCAAATCGAATAGGGTATCTGTCTCTACAAGTCCTCAGACTGAATTCTTTGAGCTCTTGTCGCTTCCCAAGTTATATTCCTCAGTCTGCCTAGCCACATACCTTCCTGTCTCTGTGGTCCTTCCTAGTGTTGGGATTAAAGGCATGTGACTCTCAAGTACTGGGTTAAAGGTGTGAGCCACCATTGCCTGGCTCTGTTTCTCTTATAGATTGGATCAATCTCGTGTAACCCAGGGTGGCTTTGAACTCACAGAGATCCATCTGCCTCTGCCTCCCGACATTGGAATTAAAGGTGTGTACCACCACCCCCTGGCCTCTGGTAACTAGTGGCTTAGTTCTACATTCTGATCTTCAGCCAAGCTTTATTTGTTTGCTCACAAACAAAATGTCACCACACATATGTATGGTCCTCCTTGTCCTGCTCATCAAAATGGTGCTGGATAGGGCTGTGCTTTCTTCTCAGTACCCAAAGAAGGCCCGGAAACATATTCTTTAATCATTAAAAATGCATTTTGAAGATGTTCCTACTTAGAATGGCCAAATGTGTTGGTAAAATATTGTTTTTCCAAAACAAAGACCTACTTTATTTAACTATTTATTTATTTACTTTATCTGGTGTAACTATTTGTAAGTCTCAAAGTTTCAGCATTTTTACCATTTATTTAACATATGGCCAATTAAAGTGCTGAATTTTTATAGAAATTCTCTAACATACTAAAATATATGTGCTCAGTTACACACACTAGAAATGGTGAAATTCCTAAAAATTTTTCCTCTTATACAACGTTTTTCTTAAATAATCACCTTATTATACTTTAGGGAAATTTTTGTTCTCTTAACATTTTTTTGATTTGAAGAAAAAACTGGGCAAATCTTTTCTATCCATAAATATGTCAGTGGAAATCATTTACACAGACAATTCCTCATTCCCTAAGGGAAGAAAACATTAGGTTCAAGGTTCTCAAATATTAAAAATGATTTGACTTTGATTGACTCAGCTAATAGCCAGTTAATTTAGTGAACTACTAAATGAACTGTTTATTTGAGGTTATAAAGTCTTCAAAATTCAATAGCTATATTTGTATCCTCCCAAGATTATATTCCCAGTCCAGCTCACCACTTATTTTTTGACCTTTAGACAAACCTGTCTGCTCAATAAACTCCAACGGAAATGTCAAATACTATGTTAGACTCTAGGGACAAAAAAGTGTCAATCAAGTTTTCCATCAGTGTTAAGGGAACTAAGTTCAAGTTTGGGCAGAGTAGTTCAAGTCTTCTCAGTCTGAAGCTTTCTCATTCACATTTCTGTGTCTGGCAGAGTCACACATAAAAGGTTAATGACTGTGGTAGACCTTATGCGACATTTTAGGGGCAGCAGAGACTCTGGCTTCAGTGAACTGCGGGATCTGTCCAGAGTAATGACATTTATTCAAATTCAGGACATCACCTAACAAACTTGAATTTTTTAAAAAAGATACTGAAGTTGCAAGTCTTTCTGTAAGAACCATTTATTCCTCAATATTGGTAAGCAATATAAAGATTATCAAAATATAGGCTGGAGAACTGAAAAGCTTGAGGACTCAAGTTCAAATCCCCAGCATCCTTATAAAGTACAGAGATGGCAGCTTGAGCCTGTAATCATAGCTCCTATAGTTAGAGCCAGGCTGATCCCAGGGACCCACTGACTGATCTCGCGAAAATTGCTTGCTCCAGATTCAATAAGAAATCCTGTCTCACAACAAAAGGTAGGGGGCTGGTGGGATGACTCATTGTATAAATATATCTGATGCAATGCCTGAAGAACTGAGTTTGATCCCTGCATCTTATATAATGGAAGGAGAGAACTTTTTCTTATTTATTGTCTTTGACCTCTGCCTACATGCATTATGTAATGTGGATGTTGTGGCATAGATAAATAAAACGCACAAATAACTAACTATAAATAAATATATACACACATACACACATACACACATATGCGTTTAAATATATATACATATATATGTATATATACAGATATACATATATGTGTGCATGTGTGTGTGTGTGTGTGTATACACACACACTCAGAACCCAGAAAAATTAAACAACTTAACATTGACTTCTGACCTCCAGACATACTGCACACATGTGCACACATGATTCCTATTTTGGGGAGCAAAACTATCATCTTAAGTGTTCTCCATATTCTTGATTTCTAGGAATAATGCAACCAGACAACTGTTTCTTAATTTGTATAAGTTACATGTACACAGCTCCTAATGATGCCGTTAGAAATTATTGACTTGCTGCTAGCTTATTTTCTGAGTCTTGCCTCTGTAGATACATTGACAACAAATGTTTTCAAGAGTTGGAGAAAAAGCAGTCTAATCTACTGGGAATTCTTAAAGTGTTAGAAGTTCATATGCTCTTGTTTTTTGATAGGCAAGTTCCTTGGTTTTACAACTCTATTTTAAATAGGGACTTTCTGGCTTAGATTTAAATACACACAAATACACACACACATAGGACTAGTTTAAAGTTTACTTCTTATGAACCTTAAATTGCCCAAGAAACATTCTTCATTCCTGTAAGGACTTTTAATTTAGTATTGCAGTTTTTTAGGTTATTTGAGAACTATTAAAATACCTTGATAACCCTAAAATGGGTCCCTTAATTAAGATATCTACCGCCCTGCTCCCATAACCATCCTTCCTCTATCCTAACCACCCCAACCCCCAAGCTCTCCCCATCATCCCCTTCTCACTTCTCTCTCCCCATCTCCCCTT
>LOEQ01005079.1:182895-201754 GCA_001685075.1 Bramus lutescens
GATCTTCACCAACCCCACATCAGACAGAGGTCTGATCTCCAAAATATACAAAGATCTCAAGAAATTGGTCATCTTACAGAGCCTCTAGAATTTGGCAATTCCTGTAGGTTACTGGATATATTAAGGTTGGTTGTTTGAATACCTTAGGCTGTTCCTCTCTATTCTTATAATGTAACTGAAATTGGTTCTCCATTAAATTCTTCTGTCTGGATTTGAATATCTCTGTGATCTATTTTATTAAGTTTTTCTAAGGCCTGTATCTTAGCACTCTGCTTAACCAATTTTTTAATGATAAAACAAAAATGATAAAGCTGATAATATTTACAATTGACATTTTGTAAGTCCCATCTAAATTAGTTATTCTTTCATTTAATTGTTCCATTTTCAAACTGTCTAACATATTATTATACAGAGACACAAATCCCTCCAATATAATGGTGTTTCCTATTTTTTTAATGTGGGGGGGAAAACTCTCTCTTTTAACCAATTCCTCCCTTTAAGAATTCTCAATTGTCTTACCAAATCTGTTGACAATGTTGATAAAGATGTGAGGTTTATTGCTGTTGTGCAGAACAGTAAAGCCTGACTGGATTTAATGGCAGCTACCTAATTTGACAGCAGTCCAAGAAGGGGGTTCAGGGAGAGCCCTCCAGGAGAGAAAAAAGAAAAATTTGGCTGGTAGGGAAGTAACTATGGCTGCGCATAGCTCCAGCCTACGGCAGTGGCTGTAAAGGCAAAAGGCTTTTTTATGAATTTGTACCCCAAATGTTGGGCGCCAAGTGTAGCAAGAACAGTAAACACCTACAGACAGCTAATGGGGTTCAAGATGAAGATCAGAAAAGCAAATCAGCCAACCACTAGAGTGATCTTACCTCTACCAAGGCTCAGAAAAACAAAGGGGCAATCCTGCAACGCTCTCCATGAACTTCAGACTCTACACTCGAGTTCCTCTCTCTGCCCTGCCACATCACTCCTAGTGCTGGAATTAAAGGCATGTGATCTCTGTACCTCCACCTCCCCAATGCTTAAAGGCATGTGATCCCAAGTGTTGCGATCACCTTTGTGTGAGCTTTCTTTCTCTTTTAGACAGACTCAGTCTTGCGTAGCCCAGGGTGGCCTTGAACTCACAGAGTTCAGTTTGACTCTGTCTCCAGAGTCCTGGGGTTAAAGGTGTGCATCACCACTCCCTGGCCTGTATGGCTGACTAATATGGCTGCTTTACCCTCTGATCTTCAGGCAAGACTTATTAAAACACAAATAATATACTACTACACACCCTCTTCTTTAAGAGTTGAGTCTCCTTTAGCCCAGGCTGCCTTCAAACCTAGCAAGTAGCCCAGGCTAGCTTCAAGCCCAGCATGTAGCCAAGGATGACTTTTAGCCTTCATCCTTCTGCCTCCATTTCCTGAGCCTGAGTGTTGTGATTATGTGTCTGTCACCAAGTCACCTTGGCAGAGTGCTTTTAAACAACAAAGATGGGTTCCTAGGGTAAGCTGCTTCGAGCTTGCATCTCTAGGACCTTCTGTCCTTGCTGAGATGTGAGCACCTTTTATCTGTAAAATAGAGCCCACACTTAAATGTTTTTCAAAGTCTCTGTATTCTAGATCTTCTAACCGTTCAAGTTGCATGGTTGCTAGGACCTCTGCTATCTTACCTTGTTCCTGGCCCAGCTGGTGTTATCTGGAGGCTGCATGTGTCTTCACTCAAAGATGGCTGCTGATGTGCCATTTACACTGCAGGCAATGGAGCTTTCTGTAGCCCGAGTGGCTCACACAGCTGCAGAGCGACAGGGAGGATGTGAGCCAGGGTAGCTGTGTTCCTGGGACAAGGAGATAACATATTTTCTCCTCCCCTGCCTCTGCACCATGGGCACAGCTCTTCCAAGTCTTTGGGTCTCCCAGCACTGCCTCTTGCTGTCACTGGACAGAAGAGCTCTGCCAAACAAAAGTCACACAAGGAGCTGGCAGTCAAGGGGACAGTTCTGGTTCACCTTTTATTTTCCTAGACTGAGCAGTGAGCCCTGTATCCTACCAACCCCTTAGCTGGGGACAGTTGGTGACTCCAAAATCTAAGCCCAGGCAGCTTCCACCCTTAGCACCCGCTGGAGTTTGAATTCTTTTTGATGGAAGAGAACTGCTAATCCTGTGTCTCATGTTTTAGACAAGCTTGAATCATTAAGGGAAAGTCTCCAGAGGAAACCATGTAGCTTTTGTTTGGCGTATTTCCAAACCTATATTGGAGGACAAACCGATGACTCTCAGGAGGACATGAACACTTGGAGATGGATGGTTTACCTTCTGACCTCATAATGCACTTCTATTCAGTTTATATCTTGGAATGAAAAAAAAACAAATAAAAAAGACAAAAAAAACCCAAACAAACAAACAAAAGCCAACCAGAATAATGGATGGTGATTTCTGAATGAAGATATTTTCCCACAGGGCCAGTTATGAAAAAAATGAATGTAAGTTAACTAAATTAAACCAGTGTATCACAGCCTAAGCCCAAATCTTCAGAGATTTAATAAGAGAAAGAGGTCAAGACCCCTTTAAGTGGAAAGGGAAGGGCATGAAGCCACAAGCATAAATAGGCTCAATAAATAATTACATGTGTCCATGGAAGGCTGAGAAGGTTCTTCAGAACAGGGACTGAACTGCTGATGGTAATTTCTGTCTTACTTATATTTATCTGAAATACAAATATATTGGTAGTAACATTTGAATTTTGTAATCAGAAGATTAGGGACTTGGGAGGAGTGCTGTGTGAGATTGCTCTGAGCTAATTTTTTCCCAGGCTGCTTGCCCCCCCATCCCTATTCTTTTATCTCTGTAAGTGAATCTTGGAAGCTTTGTCAGAGTGTAGTGTTTTGTGTCTGTGTGTGTCTGAGGTCCCATCCTTCCTCACAGAAGAGCCAGCTCAGATGCCACGTCCTCAGTCTCTCCTCTGCTGGAACACCCATCATCCACCTCTTGACACTTCCTGCAGCTCAACTTGTCTGTTCACTCTTGCTTCCAAGGGATTTTAGTTCCACCTCCATCTTGCTTTTTGCCGTATTTGCCTTTTCTGAGGCTCAGCTGTAAGGCAAACGAATGCCACATGAGGGCACCACAGCCATGCTAGTAACTCCCACCCAGTTAGCCTTCCATGGAAACTGTCTCCTAAGCAGGAGGCCATGGGGCCATGGCTGGTTTAATGGCCAAGAGGGAGACAAGGAGGAAAATAACTACCCGACATGCTCAGAGGATTCCTCTAATCCCACCCCAGCTTCCTAGAATGGTACTGGCCAAAGAGATCCTCCAAGCCTTTTGCTCAAGAATCCTGGAACATCCACTTGCTGTGTGGCTTTGATCAAGCCTCTGCCTCTCTGGTTCTCTATTTCCCTCCATCCACTGCTCCTCAAGGAAGATGCTTATCGCTCTTCTCAGCTACTCCTACTGGTCTGTGTCTATTTCATGCTCCATGTTGTTACACACGCATGTGCGCACGCACACACAACAAAAACAAAAACCTCCAGACAAAAGAGTCATCAAGGCAAAGCGCTTTCTCTCTCTTTAGGACTTCCTGGTTACAGATCAGTGACACTTCGGTCCCAGCTCGGCCCAAGAACATTTTCTACCTCCAGGTCCCTGTGCCAGGGTTTGCCCTTTCCAGACCAGATTTTCCTCTGTGAGCTTGGGGACTAGCACTGTGCTGGGAGGGCGGAAGGGGGAGGGGGGANAATAAGAGGGAAGGCTATATCCTTGAGCAGGAAAAGCTGGTGCGTTTGGTGGGTTCTTCCCCTGGTAGGTGAGGGCCCTTTGTGTCGTTCTGTATGTGATGGGGGGCTTCCTTGCTTCAAGATTCCAGGCTGCAGGATGATGTCATTGTGCCTATGGTGTCAGGGCAAACAATGGGAGACCGTAAGTGGCTCAGCAGTTTCCTAGCATGCTCAAAGCCCTAAGTGTGTTCCATTCAAACCACGCTGCACGTGTGTGTGCACACATGCGCATGCACGTACACACACGACTTCCAATGAAGTCCTAGGAGACCCTGGAGTATTGCTGACACCACACTGGCCTGTCCAAGTCCCCAACACTTGACAAATCTACCTGGAACAGTTTTTGATTCTTCTCCAAGGCCCACCCTGTCCTGGCTGCTGCCAAGCAGAGCTAGTCACTCATTGTCCCTGCCCTGGAACCCGTTATGACTTGCAACATGTCACGAGTAATTTCACGTTCTTCTCCCCTCCTTACCCCCCCCACTGGAAATCTCCTGAGGCCAGAGGGGGGGATCCACTTACCTCAGTATCCACCAGGAAGTACTGTGTCTGCCCAGCCAATTAATTTGTTTCCATTTAAGAAGCTCATTAGGGAGCTTCCTCATCCTGCGGGAGCTGCAAAGTTCCTTTCTCTTGGAACTGAGGGATGGCGGAGCTCAGCTTTGGCAGGCAGGCAGCTATCCGCCAAGATTCCTGGAGCTCATGGCTGTATCTGAGAGAAATTAAACATGGAACTTGGGGCACAGGGTGTTTGAGATCAGGGCACTTGTGCGAAGGGATACACAGAGCACATTCCAGTTGGAAGGGAGTCATTGGGGTCTCAAAGGTGCCTTTGAGATTTGAACATATTGTCTCAGGAAGTGTAAAGAGCAGATGTGACAGTTTGTACTGAATCACCCCCCTCCCCCAGCCCTCCAGGGGCATCCATGGGTCAATTCCAAAAGCCAGCCCGATTGTTCCAGTGTTTCTGATGAGCTGTCCCCAGAGCCATTGAGAGCACTTCTCCTTCCCAAACCCTTGGTCAAGAGACACCAAATACCTAAGTGTCTTCACAGTTCAAATGTTTGTCCCCTGACCATTGCTAGAGCAGAACCTGAGGGTGGGTATCCTGGTCACCAAAGGCCACCAGCCAGAGTTGCCCAGATGGCTTGAAGACTCAGGCCTTTTGCAACTTCCCTAACAAAGGGTTGCTCAGGGAGTCTCTCCAGAATATGCTGGAGGGCCCTTCCCACCAGGAAAGTTTTCTTTCTTTCTGTGGACGCAATCTCACTTTGCTGAGCTGCTGAAAGGGCCCTTGACTCCTCACTGCTCAAGGACGAGCTGCTGAAGTGGCCGGGACATTGTGACCAATAATGAAGGCAGCAAAAAGAAACCCAGTCCTGTGGCTCTGAGCAGGCAGGCCCGGCTGTGACTAGACATTTGTGCTCTCAGACAAAAAGCTGGGAGAGAGAGTGTGTTAGCAGCAGCTTCTCTCCTCAGGAACTACAGCTCATCTTCCTTTGCCATTAATTGGCAGGAGATATATATATAAAAAAAAGAAAAACCCAAAACGAAAACCAAATCAACGCCACTACCCTGAATGTGAAGTTTTCTGGAATGGAAAAGCCCTTTCAATTGTTATATGTCCAAGAAAACATGAACACACGCTGACAGAGGAAACCAGCCACAGTCAGAGGAAGAGGGAGGGGTTCATAAAATAGGGGAAAATTCCTTTTAGCATTCTCCCATCCTGTAGGCTGGCTCCTGTGTGCCCTGGTTCCTAAGGAGAGTGAGAGACTCGACCTGGGGGAAACTTCAGGAAGATGAAGACTGCCTTGGAGGGAGGCCAGGAGTCCCTTAAAGGAGCAAAGGCAGAGGGTATAGATGCCCTTGGACTGTGTCAGTAGTATTCCCAAGGCCCTTGACCGTTAGAGACACCCCTTCTTGGAGGGCCCTGTGACTCAACGCACTTCAGGAAATGCCCTGGAGGCTTGACCTCCAGCAGGTCTCCAGGGGTCTGGTCTCACTTTTTCCTCTTCCTCCTCCATGAGGGAATACAGGTCACTTTAGGCACCCCCTCACCACTTCCCCTGAAGGACAGTTTGGGAAAATGCAAGTAAGAGAAAGAGTGACAGCCATGGAGGCCAGCCTCCTGGTACAGGCGACACAGCACTGAACTGACAAAGGGACCAGGAAGACGACACAGAAGGTGGGTCGTACATGGAAGGAGATACCAAGGAAATGGCTTGGCTTCAAGCTGCTGAAATCAACGGCAGCTGCCCAAAGGTGGCTTTTAGTTCTGTTCTGCCCCAACCTGACAGGCAGCTTTGGCAGGTCTAGACCGCCTCAGATCTCTGAACATGGGCCTGAGTTCGCCCAAGGTAGCGGTGAAAACAAAACTGGAAATGACCAAACTGTCACCTACAAATATTTTAATTCACATGTCCTAGGGAACAGTGGTCATCAAGCTTCTAGTTCATTCAGTCCACTCAGGCGGCTAGCACATGAATTTGGAAGAGGTTCTGGAACCCTGCTGGTCAGTCAAGGACAGCCACGCCTCTCACGTTGCCCTCAGACACAGCAGAGGCAGGTGTGCTGGTTCATCTTCATCAACACCCTGACGGAAGTTAGAATCAGGAGACACCGCTCTGGACATGCCTGTGGGCATGCTTCCTGGCCAAGAATTAGAAAAAGGGGAAGGTGGTAGAGATGGGAAGGAGGGGGAAATGATACAATTATAGTCTCAAAAAAATAAAAAGTACAAACGAGAAGATGGTGGCACTATTCCACGTCCGAGGTCCCAGCAGGAACGTAAGAGGCCACGTAAGCAAGAGCATCCACACTCCTGCCACCCTCAACTGTGAGGCTTCCCTGTCATCTCGTGTCTCTCCTGTCGCAGCGAGAAAGGTCTAAGTACATACAGCTAGAGTGTGGTGCCAAGAGCGGTCCACGTCCCTTGAAATAGCAGGTGTTTTAAGGTGACAGTGAGGCTGGCCATTCACAGCTGATGGCAGCACCAGCCTGCTGGGCTGCTCAAGAGCTGTGTGATCTTAGGAGGTTACCCCCACCCCCAGCCTGTCTTTTCCCCACATTAAATACTTCCAGGACTCGGTGTGATTGACTGATAATGGGGAGAAGGCCCTTAGTAGACTGGGATGAATCTGAGGGGTTCACTCAGATTCGCCATCAGCTACCATGGGTAGGACGGGAGCCTGATAGCTTGGTCAACTTTGAGGCTTGGGTCCATGGCTACAGACTCTGCACAGGGTCTGGCTCACATCTCAACAGGATGATGCATTCCTCTGGCCATGCTGTTCCTCCTGCAGAGGTCCCGTTCTCAAAGCAGTCACTCAGGTACCCATAAAGTTACCAAGCCCTGACTGGAGCATGCCACTCTCCTCCACAGGGCCTGCCATGCCAGCAAGCCCAGGCCAGGAAACACATCTTGCAGGCTCTGCAGAGACTCTCTGGGATACACTTTTTAAAAAAATTTAAAAATGGCTAGTAATATATATTAAATGACTATTTTATTTACACACCCTATTCATAAATAATTGCATCCTCTTCGACTTCACAATAGTTCCTTGACATCTAACGATTACAGAGTGTACATCTAAAAGCAGATGGGGGCTTACTCTGGCTTATGACATGGTCTCTAGTGTTTACACTCAATATGCACACCCAGAGACTCAGACATGCACCAGAGGGGTGGCTCCCAGGGCCTCCTGGGCTCCCAGCACCAATAGGAAAACCTCCCCCACACAGGTGAGTTCGTGACAGCTGGAGAACAAAGAGATGCAGGCCAGGGCTCGGCCCCGCCCACCACTGGAGCAGCTCCACCTTTGTTCACCCTGGAAGGCATCTCTTTGGATTGCAAATATTTTAATTCACAGAAACTCAGGAGGGGGTGTGGCACGGGCTGGGGTCATGTGGCAGCAGGCTGTCCCTCTTCATCCAGGCCTTCTCCAACCATGTAAGTGACAACAGCACTCTAAGACATGCAGTGGTGTGCCAGGACCATACACACGACACACTGGACACCGATGGCAACACAGGGAGCTGGCCGGGGCCCTGCTGGCTCCTCCAAGGGTCAGGCTTGGTCACAGAGCAGGGTGAGGCCGGTCCTTTCACAGAGTCCGCACAGCCACTGGGTAGAGCAGGGACAAGTGCTCCGCCCCTTTGATGGGCAGCTTCCTGGTGGTGTAGTAGTGGATGACTTCTGGGACACTGTCGAAAGGGGGGCTGTTCTGACCCAGAACATACTTCTCTTTGGTCTTGGCCAGTTTCATGTGCATAAAGCCCTGGTTGCTCCTGCGAAGGAAACACGGATGTCAGAGAAGTGTGTGGTGTCTGAGGGGCGGGGAGGCACTCTTAGGGAGCCACTGGCTCCTGCTTCTGTATGCGCATGTTCTCCCCAGGAGCTACCTTTGATCATGGTGCAAGGGTGCCTCGATCTCCCAAGGGTCTAGGACAAGGGGTCCCAGTCACACCCAGGAGCACCCTCCACTCCAGCATCTAATTGGGGTACAGGGGTTAACCACTGCTTATGGAAAGACTTTGTATCTGGAAGGTTCTGGGGATTGGGGGTTTTACCCAGCCCTTCTGCTTGGACCTGTTTAAACTCTGCAGTTATACAAGACATCCCAAACTGAGAGGCGGCCTTGGCCAGTATGGTCTATATCAAGAGCAGACAAACTATTCTTTTCTTAGAGGATAACTGTCTCAGGAAAGGGGCAACTCATCCAGGAACTACACTTCCTAGGGCAGTTAGCCACATGACAAGCTATATAGCCAATGGAATGTGGGAAGCTTTGCTCTCTACCCAGCAGTCTCCCAGGCACCCTTCCTTCACATCAGTGGCCTGAAGACAGTGCAGACTCTACCTGCACTTAACTTTCTGAGCTGTGGTAACACATGCCCCACCCCAATACTCAGTTCCCCAAGAGCCTCTGAAGAGCAGGGCCAGGCCTCTGTGCCTACTACTCCCCTTGTTTCAGATCTGACCAGAACAACTTAAATAAACCGAAGGAGAGGCAGTGGCAGATTCCGACCACGTGTCCTGGCCCATCACAGTCTGGCAGTAGGTACAGGTCATGGAGGATGAAGACCACTGCCTCAACTGTTGGCATTGTGTCCCAGAAGACCTCTCCCATTTGAGGTCATGCTTTGCTCACACATGTCTCCATCACCCTGCCTCCCCTGTGCAGGCTGCATGCCACTTCCTGTTCATTCACCCAAGCCTGACCTGTGCCCACTCCTGCGCAATTTACCCAGTGCCTGTCATTTGTTAGAAACCTAAGGTTTCTGATTAGGAGTGTGCTACTATCTCAGGGCTCACCCCTGGTAACTTGTGAACAGCCCTAGGGACCCAGAAGTCAGGGCTACCTAAGGAAGCCAAGAGTCCCGTGTGGGCTCTGGGGGGCTGTGGCCTTCCTGAGCACCAGTTCCCTTTCTGGTTTCTATGCTCCAATGGGGTCCTTAAACTTGACCTGTCCTCTGGGTGAAATGGGCCCCCCCAAAACCTGCTATGCTCTCCAAACGGGTAGAAGAAATGGCTAATGACACGCAGGCACCGAGCAATCCATCTGCGCATAATAATGTATTTAGAGATGTCACCCTGGGCTTAAAGAAAATCGTTCAGAGAGCAATTACATTTCGAGAGAGAATAATTCTTGTGAAGAACTGAAATTTAAATTGAGAGTTTTAAGGGTGTGATGTTTTAATTACAGAGCCTGTGGCAAGCTCTACTCCCAAGTGAAGGGTCACTACACCTGAATCACCTCGGTGCTAGAGGAGGTGCTGTGTGCAGCGCTGGCTCCGACACCTGGGAAGGCAAGCATGTCACACAGAAAACGTAAAGCGCAGCATGGCCAAGGACTCGTGCCCCCAGCATGATGTACAGCCCACAAACACCAGCCAGCTTGGAAAGGACTTGGAGCTGCAGTGAGGTAACACCGAGGTGTCCCAGAGCCCAGCCAGGAGTGGCCATAATTCGTCACTATCCTGGGGGGGGGTGTGTGTGTGCGCGTGCGCTTGGGGGTGCTGAGTGTGCTGAAGTCGTGGAAATCAAGCCACCTAGCTCTGAGATCCTTCCACAGTCCCACCTGAGGGAATGGGCTGACATCACAATTCCCACTGTATGTCAAGGGGTCAGAGAGCAAGGAAGTCATAAGGCTGGCGTTAATAGAAATTTCCATGGTAGATTTTTGTGTCCTCTAGCAGGCAGCGGGTGGAGACAGCTCTAACTGTCACAGGTGGAAGAAGGTATGCCTCTATTTCCAGGCAGTAGCCAGTGGAAGGGCCCTGCACTTCCTATGCACATGGAGGACTTGAGGTCACCACAGCAATCAGCAGCAAGGCCCACTTCTCTCTGGGGAGCCTCTCCCATATCCTTAGTGCTCCCTTAGGCAGGGTGGCAGGAGCAGCAGGAGGGCCTAAGCAGATATCCTCTCCATGCAGAGCCACCATGACCCTGGTGCCAACCTCACCAGGCAATGGCAGATCAGAGACCAGAGGGGTGGGGAGGAAGACCATACACAAAACTGTCCCAGGAACCAGGACTGGCCTATCCCAACCTGTGAAGCTCCAGGTCATGAAGACAGGATGGTGACCCTACCCTAAGAGGTTCTTGCATCTTCAGTCACTTCAAAGGTCACATGACATCCTGTGTGCATGCATGCACACACTGAAGTACGGGGTGGTATCACAGCTTGGCTGGTTATTATAAGAGATTAAAAAATGCCAGGTGGTGGTGGCGCACACCTTTAATCCCAGCACTTGGAAGGCAGAGGCAGGCAGATCTCTGAGGTCCAGGACAGCTAGGACTGTTACACAGAGAAACCCTGTCTCAAAAAACCAACCAACTWACCAACCAACCAAACAAACAAACAAACAAACAAACTAGGGATGGCTTTAACCACTTGTAGCACTGCATGAACAGACAGCAGCAGGTGTGCTGGCTCTGATATGACCTGGAACCACTATGCAGGTTTTCTGCTCTTGACTGTGGATGTGGTACGTATGATCCGCGGTCTCTAATTTCTGTCTGGACATTCCCTTAATGAGGAACCTGGAACCGTAAGTCAACTAAGCCTTCCTTCCTGAGTCTCTTCTGTTCTGGTTTCTTGTGGCTGCTCATTGCGAGATGGTTTAGTGAAAAGTTGCCTGTGGCCACTGGACCCTCCTCACCCCTTAGATACCCTGGAGGAAACAGGCCAGAGAGGCACCCAGCAAGGGGGCCTCAGATGTCACCAGAATTCTGTGCTGACATGTCTAGGGCCAGAGGGGTGGGCTCTAGGCAGATCCTGTTCCTACCCTCCTCAAGGCACAGAACAGAAGCAAGGATGGCATGGTGGTTCTGGGATGGCACCTTTCCCAGGGAGCTCTGACAGGCTCCTGCCAACCGTTTATTTGTTGGTTCTGTCTCCTTTGATAGGACATCTTGTGAGAGTGAAGTCACAATTACGGGTGTTTCTGGTGGGTGACCTGTCTAATGAGTCTTGTAAGGCCCAGGGAGGCAGGGTGCTTGGGTTGTCAGGACACTTAGATCGCTCATTACCATCACAAAAAGCACCTCCTTGTCACTGTCCCCAGGATTAGCAAGCATGCCTGGCGTGTGCTGGCCTAATAACAGGCCCCACCTCGCCTCCTAATCATGAGCTTTAATAAAACATCACTCAGCCCACAGCTGCCCGCCGCTAGCCAGGGTGCGGGGCCTCACCTCTCGCTTTTAGACCTAATTGCTTGATGCATATTTCATGAAGAATCCTGGGTAATAGTTATGTTCAATCATTTCTTTTCATGATGAAATGACTTAAAAACACTTGCATATAATATTTATGTGGGAGATAGGAGGAAATAGCCCTGGGACTAGCATGGCAGGACCAGCCACAGGCACAGGAGTCCGCACAGAGCGTTTCTGTTCCTCCCTGACTTTATTGAGTCAAATGCTTGAATTCTTTTTTAGCTCTGGATCATCATACATGGTTCCCAATGTCAATTCAAGATACTAGTCCTTAAACCTTACCAGACTCAGAGCTAAGCTTAAATATGTAGCATCACTTGCAGATGGGGAAACTGAGGCTCAGAAAAGATGGGGCCAGGATTTGGATCTGAATCCTTCCTTTCTCTCTTCCTCCAGAAACAGCCCAGGCTGGCCTCAAACTTGCTATGTAGTCAAGGATGACCTTGGGCTCCCAATCCTCCTGCCAACTCTCAAGTGGCGGAATTAGATGTCTTCAACCATACCCGGCCTCAAACCTACGTCTCTTGGACTCAGCAGCCTGAGCGCCCTTTTCAGCCTGGCACTCAGGACCTACAGCAACCACTGTGACCTCATCTTCTCTGACCAGATGCCCAGCTGAATGGGTCCATGTGGGTGTTTGAACTTGTCCTGCCTGAGAGAAAGCTTTATGAGACCCACAGTTGGCTACCCTATCTGCTCACTGTGATGCTTCCCAGATGAACTGACTCTAGCCTGTAGCCAAGGCTCTCCAGGAATTCTACCCTTTCTCCACTGGCTGACTAGCCACGGTCTGCCTGGAGCAGGGAACTGAGGCCCTAACTCCTCCCCAGCTGCAAGCTCTGGAGGGCAGGCTGGAGAGTGAGCCCAGAAAGGTTTGGGGGTGATGTGGGGTGGGGCTGTCAGAGGAACAGTCCTGTGAGGTGGGTACAAAGATCCATAACTCTCAAAGCATGCCATTTTCTCCAGGGGCTCAGACTTCTTCCTTGGAGTTCAAAATTCACGTCTGGGATCCCTGAGCTGGCCACTGCCCTTTGCATGGGCTCACACGCATACACAAAACCCACAAAATACAAGACCAGTTTCTTCCCTATGTTTTGTTTTCCTGAAGGGTGCAGCCACGCATTTTAAATGCATTCAACAATGGAGGAAGATGGAGAGTCCACAGTCCCTTCCTCCACAACAGAGAAAGGACTAAGCTTCCAGGCCTGAGAGGACAGGTTTGGTACACAGGACACACCATCTGCCCACGATGGACAAGGACATTCATGCTAAACTGACGGGAAGCGAGGTCCTGCTCTAAAGACAAGCCTCTGGGATGTTAGAAGACAGAGTGGCTTAGAAGGTAACCATGGCCTAGTCCCACCACCGCCACACAGCGACAGCCAGTTTAATGACTCAGACCTCTATTCCCCTCTCACCCTTCCAGACAGTCTTGCTGTGAGCCCAGGCTGGCTTTGAACTCATGATCTTCCTGCTTCCAAAAGCATTTGGGATTTCATGAAGGGAAACCCAGGTATCTCCACCTACTCTGACTCTGAGGAACATGGTGCTGGGACTGTATCTCTAAGGAAACCCTCCGCACATGGGGGAACATGTGCTCCAGCAGGGCACATGTTCTGCCCGAGACTTGAAAGCACAGGATCACCAGTCAGCCACTGTATGGCTGCCCTGCAGGGTTTATATATCCTTACAACCAGGCCTCCTAGTCTTAACTTTCTGGGTGGAGAAACACTCAGGTGAAGCTAAGCCTAAGGAGTAAGCCTTTCATCTCTCCTGGTGACACTTTAGACTAAAGTGGGTAGAGACTGGTCCGGGTGACAAGATAATCAGATGGCATTCAGTAGGTAAGACCTCAGATTTGGGGAGGAGGAGGGAACACATACTCCATGGGGAGCCACGGTGATCTCTATGGACTATAGGTGATTTCTCTATGGACACCTTCCAAAACGTCATGGCAGCCTTTTTTGTTTTTTAAAAAGACAGGGTTTTGCCAGGTTTAATCCCAGCACTTGGGAGGCAGAGGCAGGTGGATCTCTGTGAGTTCGAGGCCAGCCTGATCTACAAAGTGAGTTCCAGGACAGTCAAAGGTGTTAACATAGAGAAACCTTGTTTTGGGGGAAAAAAAACAAAGACAGGGTCTTGGGGCTACACAGATAGTTCAAGAGTTAACAGCACTGGCTACTCTTTCAAGGACCCAGGCTCAATTCTCAGCAGCTCACAACTGTAATTCTAGTTCCAGGAAATCTGACACCCTCACATAAATATACAGGAATGCAGAACACCAATGCACATTAGAAAAAAAAAATAGATGGTGGTGATACGCATGTTTAGTCCCAGTACCCGGGAGGCAGAGACAGGTGGATCTCTGTGAGTTCAAGGCCAGCTGGATCTATCTATAAAGGCCAGCCAAGGTTACCCAGAGAAACCCTGTCTAGATTAAAAAAAAAAAAACAAAAACAAAAAAAACCTCTCCCCAAAACAGAGTCTTTCCGTGTAGACTCAAATTTGGATCCCCCACCCCCAGGGCTGGGAATTAGAAGTGTGGTAACCACAATAGGCAATGCTGCCCAGGGCCTGATCATCTGAGATGCCTGAGAAGATCTTGCCTGTTCTCTTGATTCATGACGAAAGTAGGCAGGTGGACTGGAACTAAATACAGATGCCCACTCTACAGATGTGAAAAACGAATGCCAAAGTGAGGGAGAAGCCTCACTTTCTGGACCACAGGGTAAGGACCCTGGCACCCCCCAGCCAGTGAGCAGAACAGTATCCTTCGCTATGGAATGTGCTGTCAAAGTTCACACGCAAGCAGATGCCCCGTGAGTGTAAAGAGGGGTGAGGACAGGAACAGGTTGAGCACTCCCACCCCACCACCTCAAAGGGCCTTCAGCGACAAGCCAAGGACTGCCCAAGTAGTGAACAATGTCTAAACGTAATCCCTGCTGAGCCAAACAGCGTGATTTATAGCCAAATAATTACCCTTTCAGTAAAGACACTGAAGGGATCAGCCTTCCTCAAGCGCGGAGTGACAGCCCAAGTGAAAGCCTTCTGTAAGTCATGGTGCGTCCTCCCAGTGCCATCTTCAGGAGGAAAAGGCCTGCCCTCACACACAAAGAGGAGGCTAGGCAAGACAAGATCATCAGGGGCAAAACCCCAGATAACGCGTCACCCTAGCAGCTCTCAATGACAAGACTTGGACAGGAGTGAGCCGCCATTTCTGAGGTAGGCAAAGAGCACGGTGATGGGGCTTAAGTAGGTGTCTCCAGGGCCAGTGTTCCCATCCAGCCTCTGACTCACATGTGGACAGCTGAAACAGGAGGGCTGGCAGCAGACCAAGCATTGACTGAAGTCACTGATGCCATAGGACAACCTCGGTCCCTTTCTGCAAAAGGAGGAGGAGATCCTTCCACTGATGTTCTCAGTGTCTCCGGGACATGGCTGCACGGGTTGGGTAGGGAGGAATGGGGGCACAGACACAACCAAAGCACCTGGGCCAAATGGGGTGAACAGAATCCATTCAGGACTGAAGGACAGGTCTCTCGCAGACCACATTCTCCTTAGGTGACTGAGGCTCTCATCTGGGCCCATGACTCCACCTGCCCCATAGGGATTTGGCAATGTCTGGACAGTTCCGGGCTTAGCATCTAGTAGGGAGTCAAGGATGATTCTAACAGGACCATAACACAGAAAACCCAGCCTAGAATGTTAATAGTGGAAAGCCCACACGCCTCCTTAGTCAACAAGATAGGAACCACACACCTAGCTCAGACACTTTCAGGATAAACAAATGTGGCTGCCTGGCTAAGGCGAGGCCATCTGGCTCAAGACATAACACAGGACCTGCCAAACGGCTTGGTTCTCAAGGCTTCTAGGCTACTTCCAAGACCAATCCCCACACCTATCCCTCCTATTCCCTCACAGGAGGGAGAGAGCTCTTGGGCCTGAGACCTAGTATACTTGGGAGACAAGGACGGATACAATCCAGGGCCCTAGGCCAGACAGCCCTGGGTGTGAGGCTCACGCTACCCCTCCTACACTATGCTCCTTTACACTCACTCTTTGATAGGAACAAAGGGGTCCTCTCTACCTATATAAATCCTGAGTTTTTGAGTTTTGAGCCAGCAGTTGAAGAGCAGGCAGGGTCTCTTCTGGTGCAAATGCAAGGGCCAGGGCCGGGCCCCCAATATGGGCCTCACTTCCCCTGCTGAGCAGAAACTGCCACACAACTGTTGCCCATCTGGTCTGTCTGCTGGCTCCAGTCTATCTGGGCCCAGAACCAGCATGTCCCCCTGAGCCTGTCTGGTCTGTTGTTCATGGCCAAACTGGCAACACCAAACCCATGATGGCCAAGTTGCCCTCTGGCTGCTGCCTCCTTAGTTAGTTGGTAGCTTTGTCTCTGAGCATCAGCAGGCAGAGCAGGTGATACTGGCAGGGTGGTTACTGGCCTGAGATTCACTGCCCCACATGACATTCTAAAGTATACCATTTCCACCCAGCTGGTGGCTCAGGCCTGTAATCCTAGCTTTCTGGTAGGCCAAGACAGGAGAGCTGCAAGTTCAAGGACAGCCTGGGTGACAGAGTGAGTTTAAGGTCACCCTAGGTGACTTCAAGAGCCTGTTTGAAAACAAAAGGTAAATAGAAGGGTATAGTTCAGTGGCAGAGCACCTGCCTGGAACGCATGAGGCCTGAGGTTCACCCCACCCCCATACTGGAGAAACAAAACAAACCCACATTGCTATGTGAGGAGGGAGCCACATGAGAACAGGAGGAGGAGGCAAGCAGGGTGAGGTGGGAAATCCCGGAACCCCAACATTTGGGGAGCAGAGGCAGGAGGATCAGGAGTTTGAGGCTAGCCTAGGCTAGTCAGTGAGTTTCAGGCCAAACCAGGTGACCTGAGAGCTGTTTCAAAAAGCCAAGAGGAGGTCTCTCTATTGACAAACGCCGTCTACCAATAAACATGACCTCTAGCAGGTGTCAAGCGCTCACTGGGGATATTCCTGTATTCAGAGCTCTCAGAAAGAAGACATTACTGAGAGGCCCAGCAAGTGGCAGGGGCAAATCCCTCTACTCCATCCATGATCTGTCCATGCCACAGTGCCCTATGAGGTCATGAAGGATGACAGAAGAAGCTGCCATCTTCCTACACTGAGCTCAACAGTCCTCTAACCTCAGGCGGGATTTCTCCAGTTCAAAGGCGCATGGCAGACTGCCAACAGCCCACACGTGAACATTGATTTACAGTGGGAAAAAATCCCAGCTGTCTTCAGGAAACGGGGCAGTAGGGTTGAGAGTTCAGGATCCTGGCCTGCTTCCTCCTCCAAGGCCTCAGTTTCCCCATCTAGACATTGAGAAGCACCTTTCTAGTTATACCTGAGGAGGCAGACAGCTTGTGTGAGCACTGCATGCTCTCATTGCTCACCTGCAGCCAAATCCCCCACTACATGGTCTCAGCTCTGCAATGCAAAGTTCCTCCCCACTGAGCTGACACATGCTCCTCACAGCTGCTCCTCACAGCTTGCCAGTGGGAGCTGCAGCTCCAAGCTCTGGTTCCGGCAGGCCTTGGACTTGGTTCTATATGCCCTGGAAGGCCAAAGAAGAGCACTGGAGGCAGCTCCTCCCCAACTGTCCTCACCAGGCACAAAGTTCCCCCCTTCCCTCCAGTCATCACTACTGGGTTTATAGCCTGACTGGCCTGGCTGGGGTTGCTGGTGGGTTTGTCTAGCTAGGCCACCTGCATTGCATATGTGCATAAACTCCATCATTAATGGTGGGTGTCTGCTGACCTTCCGAGGGCACCTCTTTTCTCTCTTTCCCCTCAATCTCAAAGGACAGAATTCTACTGACACCCACCCCCACTGGCCATTAGGTGCAGAAAACTCTCACCTCCCTTCCAAAACCAAAGGACACATGTTCAAGATGACTAGCAAGCAAAAGCCACAGTTTAGGCTACATTCAGAAGACTGACAACTCCAAAAGATCATGATCACTTCTCAGTTGTCTGGGCTTTTGGAGGGCAAAACCACTCATGTTCTACATTCATTGTGGCAGCTTACTGACATCCTCTTTCCACAAGGTAGAAAATTTTCTCAAAATTAAATCTGTAGCTCTTTGCTCCCTAATGAAATTGATTTCTGCCTTGATACACAACAAAGCCTCCATTTTATTATTTGGCCAGGGTTTGGCTACATTAATTATGCTTCTCCCCCCAGCAGGACTGCATGTAATTAGTTACAGTTACTCACTCACCAGCAGAGTGAGTGACTCCCACAAATTGTCGACCATAGATGAAGTTTTGGCTTTGGAACCACTCTGGACAGAAAAAAGATTACTTCCATGGCCTGAAAATAGTAACTCAGAAGGGGTACACTGCTCTGAGGAGGTGGAGCACCTAGGTGACCAGGTCACATGGTCCAGGTATCTGAGTCTCACTCAGTCAGACCCAGGTCACATGGTTCAGGTATCAGAGTCTCAGTCAGAATTCATGCACTGTCCCAAGCTTGTCACTGTCCACAAAGCCTGTTTAAGTTGGCTCCCAACACCAGTGTCCAGAAACTGCATGAGGCTTCAGGGTGCAGGGTGATGCCTTACACTTGATGGAAGACTGTGTCTAGCACAATGGCAAGCCAAGATGTGGAGAAACTGTGTAAGGATGCAGCACTATGACTGCTGATGGCTGGCATAGCTACAGGGGAGTAACCCATGATGCCCCTGAACCCCTGATCTTGAGAGGCAAAGTGGGGTACTCTAGGCAGTGGCAACCACTGGGCAGGATTGCTCAGTGATCTGTATTTACAAGAGGCCCTCCTGATCATGATCTCTCTGTTGTGTCATGGTCACCCTGGGGGGGAGACTATCAGAGCCTTTAGATATCTAGAGATACCCAGGTAGATGCAGCTCAGTGAGTGACTTAGGTGCCAGCAGCCTCATCTATAAGGTGGCAACTTAGAAAGCAGGGTCCCTGGGTTTACACAGACCAGTTTTAATCTGGAAAGGAAGTTAGGTGAAGATTACACCTGTGCTAGTCTACCTGGCTATTTCCTGATCTGCAAGGATGTGAGCAAATTCCACCATTCTCCCACCAGTAGCACATGCTGACCCGCTTGGCCATCTCTGTGGTGGACTGAAACCAGGAGACAAAATAAGCCACCCTTTGCCTGCAGATGTTCCTTTCAGATACTGAGGTCACAGTGACAGGACAGCTAATACAAGTTTTGTATATCCTATAAGGCCCTGTCCAAATGTCACCACCTCCAAGAAGCCTCCTAACGCCTCATTGGAATTTGTTTCTTCTGCTGTGTGAGCATCTGAGAATATGGTAGAGTGAACCCTACTCCCAGAGGCCACCAGAGACATGTGGATTTTATTATTTACATATATAT
>LOEQ01005079.1:216697-233662 GCA_001685075.1 Bramus lutescens
AGTCTGGTGCCCTCTTCTGGCCTGCAGACACACAGAATAAATAAATAAATAAAAAAAAAGAAATCATGCTACAATTCTGCTTTGCATTTAACACTCTGCAAGAGTAAGAGAGGATCCCAAAATGCTGGGTTTTGCTATGGCCTAAGTGTGTCCCCAAAAGTTCTTATGCTGAATGAATCAATGCTGGATAGCAGGCCTTTAAAGAAAGTACTTGAACTGTGAGCACCTTGGGAATGAATGCTGAGATCCTAAACTGGATCAGCCACCATGAACAAGAGGAACGCCCCAGAACATCCGGGTTTTCTCTCACACAACTGCCAGACCAGATCAGTGCTTCCTGCATTAGGCCATGGAGCTGCCAGCATCCAGAACCATAATCTCCAACAGCCTGCTTTTCTTTATCTATTACCTAGACTCGAACATTCTATTATAACATAAAATGGGGCAAGACAGCGTCCCAAGACAGGACATACAGAAGTTGCCAAAGTCAGGCTGCATCTGAGAGGCTGGCTGTATCTGGGTTACTGAGTCCAGTCCTGTCCCTGGAGAATCTCCCTCAATTTTTTAGCAAGGCTCACAGCTCTCCCACAAGGCCTCTGTTCTCTAAAAGGCTGGGGCAGGGGTGGGGAGAGCTCCTCCTAGGGTGTAAACTCTGCCCTCAGGTGACTCCTCCCTGTCTACCCAAGGCCACTTGGCCTTGGTCTTGTTCTTCCTGGAAAACCCTACGTTCCACTTGGGGTCACAGTGCTCCTGAGCCTGTTCTCTTCATTTAGATACTATGCATGGACAGACGCAAGGGAACAAGAGAGCCCCCAGGGGGCAGAATGCTGCATGGTAAAAGAGGTCCTCCCCTGTAGACCACATACCAAGGCCACAGAGGACCTCAAACTCTTTAGAGAGGGGAAAAGATGTGTGCGTAGGTGCCTACTCACGACAAGAGTATGCTGGAGTTATTAGCAGCTGTGAGCCATCTACTATGGGGACTAGAACTCAACTCCAGCCCTCTAGAAAAGCAGTCACGTGTTCTTAACCATTGAGCCATCTCTCCAGCCCTGGAACTTACATTCTTAGGTTCAGGAGACTAGGCCTTCTGACACCTAGCTCCTGCTCAGGTTCACGTCTCACCCAACTCTGTCACCTTCAGAAGCTACTTCTCTCAGGAGATCCCAGAACTCCCTCAGCCATGGCATCCAAATCACCAGTCTCCTTGCCTGGCTCCCAAGAGTCATTGAGAATGGACTGTAGAATCACTGTCCCCACCTCACACAGTGCCTGCAAGGTAACAGGTGCTCAGTGCAAAATGAAAAACCTTAATGAGCTGATATTTTGCTTTACTGGGGAAAAAATATCGGTTTTCCTACCAGATAAATTGGATAAAACCTAAGAATGTCCTAGTCGACACTATAATTCCCCACTGGATTAATACATCCTTTGGCATGCTTAATACTGCAGCCATATATTTTAGTGAGAACAGGTGGTGATGAATGACAAGCTTAATTAGGCAAATCATTTCTCCTAAAATACAAATATACAAACTCCAAGTGCAGTGATTCGACAGCTAAAGGGGGAGGGGACCTGAACAAAAGCACCAGATACAACCGCTTCCATCCATTCTAATTAAGTTTCTCTTTAATCTGCAATTTTAAATGGCAATTCTTTTAATTTAGTGGTTTTCTGTGAGGGATAAAGACGTAATTCCTCAGAAGAATATCTGCATTTAGAGGAAAACATGCTACCCCCGAGTTGTTCAAATGACAGAACTTAATGAGTCCCACTGATAGGCAATTAAAGAGCAGGTTGGAATCTTGCAGGAGGGAGGGCCACTGGGGTTGTGTGGAATTAGGAGGTGCTGAACATCTGGCTTCAGTTCCCAGGCTAGTATTGGTGGCGGGAGAAGGGTGACCCAGACAGTGTCCTCAGGGTCAGCAAGCAGCACCTTCGCTTGGCCCCAGATGTCTACCTAAGAGTTGTGTTCAGGGGACGGAGCTCATTATTCAAGGGCTCCCATTTGTTTTACTGGGCTTTCTAGATAGTCTCGAAGCTGGTGCTCCCCCTGATAACCTCCACCGTACTCCTGCTACGGTGTGTTCCTGGCAAGCATGGATGTGTGCAGAACAGCAAGGATGAGCCCAGGACTCTGCATCCACAGGGCCAGGCTTACCCCAATCTGTCTTTCCTTCTTCACAAGAACAGCCAAGGTCTAGGTGGACAGAAGCTGTGGTCTCCCTCACTTGGTCGCTGCTCCATCTGAGTGGCATATACAGGCTTCCCAGGACTGGCATGAGCGCTGCCCACAACTCCCTAGAGGAGCTAGCATCTCCCTGTGGTTCTAGTCCTTGGTAGTGGGTCTACTGCTCCAGGGACATATAGTCACTCTTCCCAGCACCTGGGAAGGTTTCCCTTCAGCTCTCTCCAGTCCCTTGTCAGCTCAGTTTACTCTATAGCCCAGCCTGGAGAGGATCTTAGAAAAAGCATGAGCTGTTACAGTTTAGCGGTAGAGTTCTTGCCTAGCACACACAAGGTCATGGGTTCCATCCCTAACACTAATTAAATGATGGGGGGGTGTTGTGTCAGTGTTGTCTCCTTCCTGTCCACTGTTCAGAGCGGACAGCAGCCGTCACAGCACAGCCCTTCACTGGTGCCCCAGGGGCCTGTGTCCAAAGGCAAAACCTCCTCACCCTATTTAGTGCTCAAAGTCCTTAGTAAGTTGGAGGCTGCCCGACCTTCTTCGCCTGATGCTCTAGTCTAGGCTGGCTGGTCCCTAACATACCTGCCACCTGCCTTCCCGCTTCTGCTTGGTCTCTGTCTAGCCTTAGCCTTCAGAAGGTCTTTCTTCATTAGGCTGCAAAAAATTCTAGCTATTCCACAAAAGTACAGCCTGAAGGTTTTACCTCCTAGAGTGGCTTTGCCCTAGGCCCCCAGGCAGAATTCCTTTAGCCCTGAAGTGCTTTGTCCACACAGCCAGGTCAGCATCTGCCTATTACAGGAAAGAATGCAGCCATTTCCACAGAACCAGATGGATTCAGCCCAGTCCCTTTCTGCCATGCAGCTGGCTCCAGGGAATGGCCCACAGACTAAAGCAAGGCTAGGGAGGAGCAGCAGCTCTGCATCCCAACTTGGGAGTCAGGGACACCTGGCTTTCATTCTCTGGCATCATTCCATACCGTGATGCTAGGACTATTTCTAAACTGCTCTAAGCTCAGCATCCACATCTACCAACCAGGGCTGTTAACAACCTGGTAAGTAGGGGCAGGCTGTGGAAATGGTTCAGGCAGGTCCTCCATCAGTGGCTGACACCTCTCCACGGTCACACTCATGAGGGGTGTGTGGGTGTATGTGTGTTTTCATATATTCACAAAGATAGTGTCCTGTATCAGAACTGGCTTCTTCAGAGTCTTTGTACTGTTTGCTGCTAACTCTCCAGTGCCCAGAACAGGACCTGGTATACAGGTGATAATCATCAACACCTATTGAATGAGAATATTCTCCGCCTAGCTCTGCAGGACCACCCCATCTCCATTCATCCCTGCAGGCTGCACTCTCTCTGTGCCAGTGGGTTATGGGCATTGAGGTCAGATCTTCAGGCTTGGAGGCAATGCCCTTAACTACCAAACCACCTTGCCAGTCTCAACCAAGTTCTTCTAGAACCCTGTTGAAAATGGTTTCATTTTTATATTTAGTACTTCTACAGAAGACTTGAGAACATATTTCCCTCTAATCATCACAAACAATCTGTGAGATTGGTACCTCTGTGCCCTTGTTTTTATAAACAAGGCCTGTGTGGCCAGAGAACTTGGCCCAGCTAACGAGGCAGGCGGCCATACTAGGTTACTGGCTGGGCGCTCCTCCAACCTAGTGTTACCCCTTGTGGGGTTGGCACTGCCCTGCTGGTCAGCCTGCAGCCTCTGGCTCTCTATTTTCTCACACAGGACTGAGCCTCCTGCAGTAGAGACAGCAAGGCCAAAGAGGAAGCAGACAATGTGCAGCGACTCCGGCTGCCACAGGTCATTCAGCCTCTCGGCGGATAAAACAGAATTGAGGAACAGCCCTCTCTGTAAACCTTATGGGATACACAGGCGGGGCTGGCGCCACTCTGAGTCTGTACTTGTTCACTGACGCCCTACTACTCTGAAAGAGACAAGGTGCCCAAGAGTCTCTTTCGCTCAGTGCTCTGAATATAACCCTGAATGTAGGGAGCCAGGAGGATGTCGACCTGATGAGGAGGGGGAGACCGCACACTGATTTCTGAGCTGGAGTGGGCTACCTACCCCAGGGCTATGAACATCCATCCGCACAATGCACTCAATCAACACTCATGCACAACTGAACTTTCCTTCTGTACTAGCAGGCCTCTGCGGCCAGTGTTCCAAACCTGCATCCTACATTACGTCACTGACCCTACCAACAAACACACAGGCAGATACCCAAGAACCCCAGTTTACAGATAAGGAGACAGAGATCCCTCTCCCCACCCTTCTGTGAGGGTCACCGCTCCCCTCGGCCCTCCCTCTAGGAAGGCTATACGGAGGATAGCCTAACAGAGGTTTGCATCTCCAGGATCATGAAGAAGTCTCTGAGTTCACCTTGAGGACACACACACACAGGCCCTGGGCACTACTGTCACCTTCATAGGATGTGCGAGACAGGGCTGGTGACTCTGAGAGAAAGGTTGAGGGGTTCCAGAACACCACCATCACACAGCTGGGCCTGGCCTGGGAAGGTAGACACAGGACAGCCAAAGGGGCTCACCTCTGTCCTGATTTGTGATTGTTCCCCCCAAAGAAAACACAGACACCAGAGCTGAGTGCTGGCTGCAGAAGACCTAGATAGGACTAAGGAAGCAGCAAGGCCTCCTCTGCTGAGAGAAGCCATCTTCTCCATCACAATTCATTCCACAGATTAAGAAACATGGGGCTAGAAATGGGACCTACTCCTCCAGTTCACCAGCCCTGAACGTGGGCTTGAAACAAGGTCTCCTCCATTTTAGTCTTAGCAAGTTCAGCACAATCTCCTTATGGTACAACAGGTCTCAAGAGTCCACAGTAGTAATGACAGGGATAACAACATCCACCACCTACCGAGCATACTGAGCCCCAACCTTAGTGCCTAGTGTCACCCTCATTTCTACCGATGAGGAAACACAGACAGACTTGTCACTGACAGCAAATGGCAGCTTTAAATGCAGGTTCCTTCCTGAGCTCAGGGCTAGGCTCACCTGCCTGTCACCTGTTACTGGGAAATGCTCAAAGCTAAGGGCCTGTGATTTGTAACCTTTTCATCTGCAGACACTCACAAGACTCCAGGAGCCTGGGGAAGGTGATTATCCCTCCATCTGCAAGCCCAGGGAGCTGCCTAGCACAGGCTAGCACTTGAGGAAGTCAGTCCACAAACCCAAGCTCCAACTGCCCACTGAAGACAATGAGGGTGCAAGAGGGAAGATAAGCCAGTAAGCCAGTGGTCGCAGCTCTCACAAGGCTGCTGGCAGTGGCTTCCCCCTCAGACAGGAAGGACACACTTTCAGTTTCTCAGAGGGAATTCAGTCATGGACAGGAAGGGAGGAGGTCAGGCAGGTCAGCAGCCACACAAGTGTCCTCCTACTGAAGACTGGCCTCATGTGGCTAAGACAGCTGTCCAGCACCCAAGAGGGACAAGAACACAAAGAACCTGAAGGCACACAGCCACTAGCGGAGCCTAGCCTGGGACAGCGTCTGGGACTTGTGTGATCAGGCCTGACTCAGCAATGTCACAAACATCCAAGCACTCGGTGGGCACCAGGCAGGGGGCTGGGTGGGGACCCAGCTGTGCTGTGCACAAGGCAGGCTTTGACCTCACACAGCTTACAGTCTCCATCCCCAGGATGATCTCTGACCTGCCCAGCAGAAGGACAAGGCTACTCACTGGACTCAACACCAGAAAAAAAAGGCATTTGTGGGAATGTTTCTAACAGCACAATTAATAGAGGACCCAAAGCTATGTATGACATGCTGGTGCCTTTGTTTTCACTTTTTTTAAGATTATTAAAATGAACTCGTTAATGCATCAGATACAAAAAACAACCAGAGAAACCTGTCCCTCAGTAACATTTGAAGTGAGGAATTCCACAGCTCTCACTGAACCCCACCCCCTCGGTAGACCTGTTGTTCACGTGCATGTTAAACATTAGTTTTGGCTGTTACTCATTACACAGCAAAAAGGTCCCCAAACAAACACAATTATTAATTTCCTCACTGGCCCAAGGCATTCTGGGAGGTCATGAAGGAGGCTGGAGGCTTTCTGGGACTGAGGGATGCCTGTTGTGTGGCAGCCTGTGACCAGGTCTGAGACTCCCTGTGGGAGACCCTGCAGACTCTGGGCCTGTTTACTCTGAGCCCTCAAGGAGACACAAGGAGCAGCAAGTGTGAGCCGCACCCAAAGCACACAGCACCGGAGTAGCATCTTCAGGGTATGTGCACCGTGGGGCACTAAGACAAGAGAGCAAGTGGAACAATTGCTTCTACCCCAGGAACCACCCAAGCTACCCTATACCAGGTTTACTACACCTTCTCCAGATGAAGCCAATGGGACAGTGGCGAGGGTAAGCTCTTTTCCTTCAGATGGACCCAAGCTCACTGCCATGTGACTGCAGCTAAGCTACTCCCTCCCTGAGCTCCAGCGCTGCCCTTCATATTAAGACAGGGAAATAATACCCACCCGGCAGGGCTTTATAGGGTTACTCTAAAGCTGGCTTCCTATGCATCCCCCCTCCCTGCCCATTCACCATACCTGGGTTCCTTTAAGTCAGCCACTGAGCTGGCTCAGATAACTCACAAGTGTGTAGGAAACAGCCATACCTAAAACATCACTCTCCCTTTCTCTGTCCTTTCTGTCGCCCTTCCTAATGTTGAGAAGGTGTCAGCTTCAGAAGGGCTACCTGTGGAGTGCTGGCACAGCATGAGCACCCATGGGATCAGGGTGACAAGGGTGTATGTACCTGGCTGGTCCAGAATGTGAGAGGAGGCCCAGCCCGATCCAGGATGGTGAGAAGGGACTGTCATGTCAGGGGAGGCTTCCTGGAAGGGCTGCCACTGGTGTAACCTGAGAAGAGCTGTGATGCCCCTCCCTGGCTCCCTCAGCCCCACTCCTAAGCACAGGATGTAATCAGTCAACTGGAGGTCTCCACCTGGGGTCACCCGGGAACTTGTCAGGGCTCAGGTGGCTATGGGTGCAGTGACACTTTCTGCAGTGGCTTACTTGCAACTCAAGTTCAAAGCTCCTAATCTAGGAAGAGCAAGCACATCACTTCTAGAACGGGATGAAGAGGAGTGACGGCTGGGTAGCGGC
The DNA here is from genome assembly GCA_001685075.1 of Bramus lutescens. NCBI lineage: Eukaryota > Metazoa > Chordata > Mammalia > Rodentia > Cricetidae > Bramus > Bramus lutescens. The sequence goes on from LOEQ01005079.1 coordinate 224,018, forward strand.
AGCTGACATGGAGTGGAGGGTCAGGGTCCCCACTGAAGAACTGCTTTCTGGGCCACCTAACCTGCTTCCCATTGCCAGGAAGAACTAGGAATGAGACTGTAAACGAGGCCTCCATGGCTGCTAAGAGCCTCTTCATGTAGTACTGTTTCTATAGTAAGCTTTATTTAATTCAGCAAACCCCTCCTGAACTCCAGAAATAAACCTCAAAGGCACATCCCTTTAGTGCTCACAATGTCTTTTCTTTTTCTTTTTAGAGATTATTTATTATGTATACAGTGTTCTGTCTACTATTTGCCTGCACGCCAGAAGGCGGCTTCAGATTTTATTATATATACATGATTCTAAGTCACCATGTGGTTGCTGGGAACTGAACTAAGTCCTCTGGAAGAGCAGTCAATGCTCTTAGCCTCTGAGTCATCTCTCCAGCCCTCTTTTTCTTTCTGTTCCCCCACCCCCCGCTTCCAGACAGGGTTTCTCTGTCCTGGAACTCACTCTGCAGACCAGGCTGACCTTAAACTTTAGAGATCTCCCTGCCTCTGCCTCCCGAGTACTGGGATTAAAGGCGTGTACCACCACCGCCCAAGTAACACAATGTCTTTTTATCCAGAGATTTTCCTGGATCATTAGATGCTCATGTTGTAAGATTTGTGACCACCACCTCTCTTCAGATGGGAAAACTGAGGGTCAAGGAGATGAGCATCCTGCCTGGGGGCTAAATTGGCAAGCAAACATGGGACTGTCTGACTCCTGCCCGTTGGTTTTAATGGATGAGACACACTGTCCTCAACTTTGAAAGGCAGATGAACAGGCCCAGGAGATGGTATAGGGCATAGACAAGGGCCCCAAGTAATGGCTGAGAGATATGCCCATCTGAGAACATTCTGTTTTCCATCTCTGCCTTTGGCAGAACCCAGGACACTGAAGAGAGACAACCTTAAGATGGTGAGTGGCAGAAGAAGCAACTGTTTCTCCAAGGCCCACAGGCCCCTTTTCAGGCTTACACCCTCTGGTCCTGCTGCCGGAATGCACACCATCGAGTGCTCAGATTATCTCAGACTCAACTGCACATCTCCCACATCCAGACGGCCTGACTGGCTCTGCCACAAGGTCGTCTGTGGTTCTCTTCTCCTCTGTCTCAGTTTCTCCATGACAGAGGGAGCAAGTCTGTACAGTATGCAGGGCCCTCCTTATGTTAGAAGGAAGAATCCTAGCCTGGAGCTGTCCTAGTACCTCATGCTGGCATGTGAGGCAGGAGCTGCAGGAGGTGCAGGTCCCCAAACATAATTTATGCGACAGAGGGAAGGCTCAGGTATAGGGGCTCTGCAGTTAGACTTGGTTTTGCTACTGCCCAGGCAGGAGTCCCTTGTCCCATCCCTAAAAGAAGGAAACTAAGCGTGCAGAGGATAGCCACAAGAACACAATGAGACAAGCATAAGGAAGGCATGTAGTGAGCTCACACTTTCCTGATGGGAGGCTTCAGCAGGGCTGTTGGGATCTGTTGCCAGTGAGGCAGTTCTGGGGAGAACAGGTACAATCCTTCCAGAGGTCTGACAGTAACAAGTGCCTGCCACCCAACATGAGTGCTTCCTCGTCCCCAGTCCTTGGTCCTAGTCACAGGCAAAGCTCTATGTAGAACCTGTTCACCTTGCAAACAGTCACACCAACCTTCACCACCTCAAGAAGCTCAAAAAGAAGGGCATACCAAGGGTTAGCTAAGGAACTGGTAAGATTTCTTGTCTAACTCCCCAAGTCCTTATCCTTAATGAAATGTATGGTGCAGAATCCTGAGCAAGGTCAGACTGTTCTTCCAGGGAGCTAGGACTACCTCATCCTCTCAGATGTAGAGCGACCACAGAATCGTCCTGTGGCTGAAGGTCCCAGTGAAGACAAGGACAAGAGGGTCCGTCTCTGTCTCTCTGTCTCTCTCTCTCTCTTTCTCTCTCTCTCTCTCTCTCTCTCTCTCNCACACACACACACACACACACACAGAGCATGCTGGATCTTGACTGAAAAGGGCCTCTTGTCACCAGGGCAGGGCAGGGCAGGACAGGACAGGACAGGGCAGGGCAGCAGGACAGCAGGACAGCAAGCATCCTGCAGGTTATACAGCACCTGCTGCTCTACAGACTGAGACCAGTGGTCTCCCTGCCTACTCTCATGGCATGCTGGGGCTCCAGGGTAATAGGCATATGCTCAGAACTGCCTACTGTTCACAGTCCTTCTGCAAAGTGAGTCTGTGCCCCCACCTTTCTCACTGCAGCTGCTACAGCAGCCTCTGAGACTGGAAAGTACATCCACACGGTCAAGATCCCCCAAGTGCCTACCTCTGGATTCTGGTCTGGGTCTCCCCCTTCTATGCCTTTTGGGACTTTGAAAGCATGGAAAAGGCCCTCACTCAGGTTTCCCCAAACGGCCTGAGCGGGCAGTCACAAAAATAGAGCAGTGAAGAGAGGAAGGGGCAGCTGTGCTCAGCAAACTTCATCTTCCACAGCTGTTTCTAAGAGTTCTGCCAGTTCCTGAACACTCCAGGAACTCACTTGCATGTGCATACCTGTTCATGTACGCCCCGCGTGCATGCACACTCAGACAGCATTTAGCAGCCACTCAATAGGAAGCTCTGCCCTTCATTCCAAGAAGCCACACTTCAGGGCTGGCAAATGGGACCATGATGACACTCAGCAATCCAATCAAGTTGCTGCAAAGCATCATCATTACCAGAGAAGTGGCCTGCTGGCCTCTACCCACTGCTGCGTGAGTAGAGGAGACAGACTGAAGGCTTGTTCACAGTGTCTTCCAGCCTAGGAGTGAGGCATCCATCTCCTTTTTCAACCCAGGAAATGAGTAGGGAGCTCAAAGCTGTCTGGGATGAGCATAGCCAGCATCTGCTCTGGAGTGGGGCATGTGAAGCCAAGAGACTTGATGAGAGAAGGCAGGGCAAGAATGTGAGTGGCAGTGACACCAGAGATAACAAATCAGTGACTCAAACCAAGGCCAGAATGGATACTGTGGGTCTTAGCGTCAGCTAGTTCAATCCTTTTGTGAACAACTACAGGTACAGAAGTTCTCAAACTTCCTCCAAGCATGGGCAGGTTCCAGACAGACAGCCTTCTGAGAGATGATGTCCTTCAGGTTAAGTATATCTCACTCGTACTTCTACATAGATCACCTAGTGATGTGAATCTGGTAGAACATACTCCAACTGTGTATGTCTGGTATAAGGTCCAAACTTAAATGATGCCTGTCTGCTGTGTGTTTGTGTGTGCATGTGCGCACACGCTTTTATGTGTGCATGTACCAAGGTATATATGTGGAGATCAGAGGATAACTAGCAAGAATTCTCGTTTTCCATCATGTGGGTTCCAGGGCTTGAACTGTGGTCACCAGGCTTGGTGGCAAACACCTTTACTAACTCACTGAGTCATCTCACTGGCCCAAGATGCGAGATTTCTGAGCAGCTCATAGGCAATGCCAACACTGCTGGTCAGAGACAATGCCAGAGAGTCAAGTGTCAGACTAGACGAGAGCTCACAAGCAACAAGAGTCCTCCAGGTCCCCATGAGGATCCAGGATGGGACAGGGGAACCCTAGCATCTGTCTGTGGTGCTGACTCGTGCCTAGACATATGGTATACGGGAGAGCTGCCACTTGCCATCTTTCCGCCCTTCAATCAAGTTAGTGTTTGCAACGAGCTACGGACAGCACAAACTCCTTCCACTCCTGTTTGAGCCTACTCCCTTGGGTTCCCTTGGGTCTACAGAAGCAGCTCTGTGATGGTGTGAGAAGACTCACAGCCTAGAGAGCAGGCAAGGCTAGGAACCAGGGTGGTGCTCACAGAGACAAGGCTATTTGAGCAGGTACTGGGAGGCCAGGCTCTTTCCGGGTAGGCTGTGATGCACATTTCAGGAGGAGTACTGGGGTGTATGCAGGGCATGTCATATATCCCGAGAACAATGTAGGGCACATGCTGAGGTGTCTAGAACATCGCCCGAGGGGCCTAACGAAGGGAAACAGAGTCTAGTTGTGCATAAGAAAGAACATTCAACAAGACTCTCCTATCACTTCACCGTGGGATTGGATCAGTCTCCCTGTGCCTCTCTTTTCATATCTAAACTCTTACGTGTAGTTAAGTGGCTTGGCATCTGGCTTACCCGTTTTAATCTTACAGAGAAGCATTGCCCTTGGTTGTTACCAGCTCACGCCGAACCTCACTTACTCTTGACTATTCAATATTCCACCACATGGATGCACAGAATTCCTCTAAACAACGCTTGTGTCAGTCATCCCAGTGGCCCCGACTTCTCATGTGCATAAACTGTCTTTTCTCAACTTCAGACCATCAGGGTGAGTATAAAGTCTCAGGAGTGGGCCTGAAATCAAAGAGTGTGAGCAGGGGTTTCTGACTTGTGACATGTGGCCATACCACATTGTAGAAAGGCTGTAGTGGGGTCACTTTGATTCTGGGAGACCTAGTGAGAGGAGCCTGAGCTCCGAGCAGGCTCATGTCACAACTACGGATGAAAAACACAGCAGCCCCTGAAGCCATGAGGGACCAGATGAGACCCAAGGAACTCCATGAGGCCAGGGGACCAGCCCTGTAGGTGGGGAGATTGGAAACCTGCAGTGCTAGTCTGTTTGGCCTGTCCTCTTTTCTCCCAGGAACCTTTATCATCTTTGCAGGGCCACTGGGCACTAGGAAAAGGAACAGCCCAATTCAACTGGTGTTAGCTTGGTCAGACTGGACCCGCTTGTATTTTGTTTACTTAGGCTGGTGCTGAATGCTCTTCAGCGACTGCCTCCCAAGCAGGGCCATTGCTCCTACCTGCCAGGGCGGGGATGGTGACCCGGTTCCACTCCCAAGGCTGGTCGTACTCATCGGCGGGCCTGTCATCATCCTGGGGTAGCTTGCTCTCCCGCAGCCGAAGGCTCACAGTGCTCTCCGAGTCTGAGTCCACACTCTGGCCTTCAGGTTCATAAGGGGTGTCATATAACTGGATGCCTTTGTGTTGGGACCGGACACTCTCCTGCCTCTGGAATTCTGCAGGCGAAAAGGGAAGAAGCAGAGATGTCACAGACGTGTAGTCCCCAACCAAGGACCAGGTCTGATGTCAGAGCTGCCAGCCAGAGAGTTGGGGCTGGCAGAAACGATCCCTTTCTATTTCTGGCTGCCCTGCAGTGAGAAAGTACCTTCCCAGCTCTCTGGGTGCAGACCTGCTTCCCAGGACCATAACTGACAACCTGACAGTAGCTCTCTCCACTGTCTTCTCCGTCTTCAAGAACAGGAGCCAGCTGTGAGCAGGAAACGACAAGTACTGTCCGGGGCTCCGTCCAGCCCTATTACCTGACAGCTTCACCACTGAGCCTTTCAATCCCATTCCCACAGAGCCACATTGGGGCAATGACCCTCCTGTGCCCACCCAGCTCATAGATTAAAGAGCCAACATGCAAAGTACTCTTCAAGCCTGTGAAGCTGAGTGATGTGTCCCTGCAATTCTATACCCCAGAGTCTGCTCAACTGAATATGTTGGGGATTAGGAAGGTGTGGGACTAGAGGCAGCTTCTTCTGGGGAGTGACATGGATGACCTGACTAGTCATCCCTAACAGCACACACATTTCAGTTGCTTATTCAGAAAAGATGTTGCTGGGATTCTGAACTCAGGCCTTCTTGGCCAAGCAAAGAAACTTGATTGGCTTCTAGATCACGAGCACCTGCCGTTTATGCAGCACCTTCGCTGTCTAGGCTTCTCCTGGGGAGGCTGCTATTTCTAGGAGCCAACACACTTATATCACCATGACACTGACCTGAAGATAAGGGAAACTGGGCCTGGTGGGGTATAAGGGAAACTGGGCCTGGTGGGGTAGGGCAGGAGAAAGGAACCTGCATTTGAACTCACAGCTCTGGTACGTGGAAGCGGAAAAGGACGGCAGCACCTGAGGTAGGAGCAGGCTGAGCCAAGGCCCCATCACGTAAAGAACAAGCTCATAGATTGCTGATTTTTCTTTTTGAAAGTCTCACAATGTAGTCCATAGAACTTCTATTATGTGGTCCAGACCAGACTTGAAGTCATGATTCTCCTGCCTCAATCTCCCCAGTGATTGGAGTATAGGCAAGGGCCACTGCACTTGGCCCCAATTTTAGTTTTTTTTTTTAATTGTACTAAAGAATATATGTAAAACTTCTCCATTTCAGCCATTGTTACCTGGACAGTTCAGTGGCATTAAGTACAAGCGCCCTTGTGCAGGCATCACCACCACCCATCCCTAAGACTTCCTCATCTTCTCAAACTAGAATTCGGTACCCATTATATGGGGCTCCTCACTTCTCCCCAGCCCTTAGCAAAGTCTATCATACCTCTCTCATTCTGACTACTATGGCCTGCTACTTCCTGCAAGAGAATCAGCTCTGTCCTTCTGAGGTTGGCTTACTGCACATGGCATTGTGTTTCCAAGGCAGGGCCATGTGGCAGAACCTCACTGGTCTTCAAGGCTAATTAATGCCTCATCATGTGAACATTTGCTGTCCCCTTGTGCTGTAGTCCCAGGTTCAAGGAGAGAGTAGCATTACGGCCGGCTACAAAGGTGTGTGTGACACACTTTCCAAACCAGAGGTTGGATGCATAGAGACATGGTAGAGGCCGCAGCCTTGCAGGACAGCTGCTGGAACACACGTGAATGACGAGTGCCTTCCCAAGCAAGAGCTGCTTCTGAACTCTGCTCTACAAGTCAAGGCCACCTCACCAAGAAAACAACGGCCCTCTTCCTGGTGTGATGAAACTGGCCAATTTACTGCACACTGCCCTTCAGGACTGCATTAACTCTTGTGCCAGTATTTACCAAAGTTTACCAAGTCCCACACTAACTTTATGGCTTTGGCTTCCAGAACCATTATTGTATTTGTTGTTAAATTCGTTTTTAAAAGGAAGTTTCTGTAAATATCCCAGAAGCAGTTATCTTGCCCCCAACAGCTACTGATTACAAAGCCTGAATGAGAAGCAAGTCCATTAGACTGGTACCCTGCCAAGCACCCAAGGCTAGCTAGCAAGTGTTAGAGAGCTGGCGGGGACGCCGGCACAAACTACAGAATATAGCAATTTTCATTCTCACTGGGCTGTGGTGGTGCACATCTTTAATCCCAGCACCTGGGAGGCAGAGGCAGAGACAGGAGCATTTCTGTCAGTAGGCCAAACGGGTCTACTGAGTGAGTTCCAGGACTGGCTTCATAGCTACTGGGAAACCCTGTCTCTGGGGGGAAAGGGGGAAACTTTTATTTTCTAGAAAGGGAGAGAATGAACAGGGAAACCTCTCTGACTGTGGCTTGCAAGCCACGTAAATGTATCTCCCAAGAGATGTCCCCATACTTTGGTAAAATATGGCTTTTCTTGGGTTCCGTGGTACCATGCTTCCCTCTGTCACGCAGAGGGGAAGAAAGAACTGAGAGAGAAGAACACCGATGGTAAAGCACCACGAGCAACTTCACCAATCACTTCCTGAGCCTAACTACTCACTGCTTTGAAGGGGTCCTTGACATCTCCCTGTTTGTTCTGAGGAGGACACAGATCCTGGGATCATAGCTGATAAAGCTGACCTGGGAGAACCTCCCTCTTCTTCACTCTGGCATGGCCCGTCACTCTAAGGCACTGGTTCTCAACCTTCCTGACACTAGTAACCCTTTAATACAGATCCACATATATTGCCATGACCCCAACCATAAAATGATTTTTGATGCTACTTCCTAACTGCAGTTTTGCTCCTGTTATGAATCATAATGAATACCTGTGTTTTCCAATGGTCTTAGGTGACCCCTGTCAAAGAGTTGTCTAACCACCCCTGCTTCAAAGGGGTCAAGACCCACAGGTTGAGAACCGGGGCTCTAAGGGCATAAAGCAGCTCACAGGTACACTTTTGTGTGGACCACTGTGCTCTGCCCCCCCCAGAAACCAATGCAGACATTTAAGTGACTGGGAGAGGTAGATGAACAAGAACTGACAGAGAGCCAGACACCATTCTTTATCCACAATTCCCGTTAATTTGTTAAAATCCCAGACACCAGTGACAACGTGCCTGGAAATGCCACCTGCATGCAGCTTCGTGTCAAGCAACACTGAGAAGAAACAGGCACACTACACATCCACAGTCGCCTAAAAGGAAATGTGCTGAGAACCGATTAGCTATTCAATCAGAAGGACCTGCATGACACCTCTCATGCAGGATTGATTGTTTTTTGCAAAATCTGGGTCTGTAATGGCAGCTTAGGCTGTCAGGATGCCATCGCGGTCATTAAAACCAGCTTCCCTCTGTATTACAGGATAGATTTAAATTTTAATTAGGGCTCAACAATAGGGAATAGTTAAGTAAATTATGGCATGTTAACTGGGTGGAATATTAAGCAGTCATTAAAATGATAAATAGGAAGATAATGTAGCTACATGGGAACACAGTTGAGCTAAAAAATAAAATACAGAAATGTTTGTGTGTTGAGAACCAAAGAATATAACTGAACTTCTTAAACAATTTCTGGCAAGGTGAACACCGGCAAAGGGAATTCTGCTCCCTGCTTAGAAATTGCTCAAAACCAACATGGGACATTTTACCCCTAACATCTAAACTGAGATGACAGCAGTGTCCCAAGTACAGACATGGAATAAAGAGCTGAGAACCTACAAAGGAAGGCAAACTGCTGCTATGGAGAGGAAGAAACCGCTGTTTAATTAGTTTTCAAAGTTGTTGTGAATAATGAATAAAGATGCTAGTAAAGAAAAAAGATGTAATTAAGACAGGAATACGTGACACACTAAGCAGACAGGCTCTCCACCAGCCCAAGCCCCTGAAAATGAGAGCACAGTGAGCAGCTCCTTTCCCAAGAGGCTGCCAAGAGCACCAGCAAGTCAAGGGCCACCAGGCCAGGCCACCTGGCAGGACATCGCGTTTCCTGCCTAAAGACCATGGCACATCCCCTTTATTAACCAGGCCCGTTGGTGACAGTCCCCAGAGGATCTAATAGGGGAGTTGGTGCCCATATGTTCTAAGCCACAAGTTATCAAGACATCACCATGCACTTCTTAAAGGAAAATGACCGTCAACACTGGGTGGCAGGCTGTGATTTCACGCCTTGTAGGCAGCAAGCAGAAATATTAAATTGACAGTGTGGGGGATTTCTCTTGACCTCTGGAGTTTAAGGTTTTCAAGTAGAATAAGGAAAAAAAAACAGAAAAAAACAAAGAACACGACATACATCCCAAAGAACCAGAGAATGTTAAATCTGGAAGGAAGTCTTAAGAATTCACCTGTTAAAAAAAAAAAATTCACCTGCAGCATTTACCAGAAGGGCTGGAAAAGCCAGGGTCATAACTGATAATCGAGGGAGAGAGAGGCAACCAGACAGGCTGAGCTTGCTACAAACCAGAAGCCTCCTGGAGTGGATGTGTTAAGGGGCTAGATCTGGGATCTGACGAGATGAAGACACAAGCCACACTTTGCCCTGTACTTACCAACTCTCTCCCCATTTTAAAGCAGTTCTAGGTCTGCAAAAAAGCTGAACTCTTTCCCTGTTTTTTTTTAAGATTGATTATTTATTTATTTATTTATTTATTATGTATGTATACAACATTCTGCCTCCATGTATGCCTGCATGCCAGAAGAGGGCGCCA
>LOEQ01005079.1:233731-254825 GCA_001685075.1 Bramus lutescens
AGGACCTCTGGAAGAGCAACCAGTGCTCTTAACCACTGAGCCATCTCTCCAGCCGCCCTCTCTCTCCCTGTTTTAAAGCAGTTCTAGGTCTGCAAGAAAGCTGGACAGAGGACAGACGGATGTCCCACGTATCCTGTGCCCCTAACCACACACAGCCGTCTCCATGATCAGCACACCCACATAGCAGCGACTTGTAGCTGACGAGCCTACTGATGTCACACCATGTGAAGGTTCACTCCTGGACTGGGATTCAGACAGATGTGTAATGGGATGTTCTCCATCACTGCAGTATGCAAGGTATTTCCACTGACACCGAATTATCTGTTGTCTGCCTAGTCTCGGCTCCTTCCTCTAACTTCTGGCACTCTATCTTTCCCTGTTTCCATCATTTTACCTTTTTCAGAATGACATATGGTGGGAATCATGCAGTATGCTGACTCCTCGGATCAGCTTCTTTCTCTAAAACACATTTTCATTTCCTTTATGCTTCTTCCCCTTTGATAGCTCAATTATAGCTATCTCTTTAAGAAACCGTGTGTGTGTGTGTGTGTGTGTGACATTGTACTCAAGTGCAGCTCCCTGCAGAGGACAGAAAAGGGTACCGGGCCCTCTACAGCTCCAGCTCCAGGCAGTCAGTTGTAAGCCTTCAGATGTGGGTGCTGGGAACTAAAGCAGGTCCTCTGTGATAGCAGCATGTGCTCTTAGCTGCAGAGTCAACTCTCCAGCCCTCTCACTTCTTAGTATTTCAGCAATACTCCACTGTCTTAGGTGTTCTAGGAGTCCATCCAGATACCTACTAAAGGATATTTGGTGTAGAAGGTTCTTCTGTTCATGTGTTGCTTTCATTGGTTAATGAATAAAGAAACTGCTTTGGGCCTGATAGTGCAGAACTCAGATAGGCGGAGAAGACAAAACTGAATGCTGGGAAGATGGACAGAGTGAGAGATGCCATGGATATGCCTAAGATGGACTGGACGCTGGTTAGAATCTTGCCAGTAAGCCAGTAACATGGTGATACACAGATTAATAGAAATGGGTTAAATTAAGATGTAAGAATTAGCCAATAAGAAACTAGAGCTAATGGGCCGGGCAGTGTTTAAATGAATACAGTTTCTGTGTGGTTATTTTGGGTGTAAGCTAGCCGGGTGGTGAGGAATAACAAAGGGGCTCTCCTTACAACAGATATTTTGCCTGTTTCAGTGCTTTGGCAATTACAAATAAAGTTTTAAATATTCTTGTGCAACTTCTCTGGGTAAGTACTGGGTAATATGATTTACAGACTGTAAGAGTATGTTTGCTTTTGGGGAAAGCTGTCAAACTATCTTCCAAAGTAGCTGAAGGATTTTGTACTATCACCCAAACTTCTGTTGCGCAATTTTCCTTTTTGCTTGGACACTACTGAGGGGTGGAAGAAGCCAAGGTCATAGAGACAATCAAAAAAGGGAGGGGGGGCACGATTGAGACAGGTCAAGCTGGGTACAGGCAGGAGCTGCGTGGAAACAGTTTAAATCTTGATATGTAACTGATACGGGACACCCTTCTGTATGCTGTGAATATATTTCATCTCCATTGGTTAATAAGGGAGTTGCTTTGGCCTATGGCAGGGCAGAATATAGCTAGGTGGGAAATCCACAGATAGAAGGAAAAAAGAGGGCAGAATCAGGGAGACACCAGCAACTCCGACGGAAGCAAGATGTGAGGTAATGCCACAGCCATGTGGCAATACATAGATTAATAGAAATGGGTTAATTTAAGTTATAGGAGCTAGTTAATAATAAGCCTGAGATAATAGGCCAAACAGTTTTTAATTATTAATAACCCTCAGAGTGGGTTATTTGGGAAATGATGAATGGAAGAGAAACCTCCAGTTACATGTAACCTCAGCAGCTATGTTAACTTGGGTGATGAGTTTTGCTCATCTTTTCTATATAAATTTTGATTTGTAGTAAAGTCTTAATATATACATTTACTTCCGATACAGGCAGCCTTTAATCTGGGAATTGAAAGTAAACAGATCTACATTAAAAAAACATACAATATACTTCATGAAAAATAACTGGTCAGAGAACTAGAATAAAATAATTCTTTTGTGTGTGTGTGTGGGGGGGGGAGACAAGGTTTCATTATATAGCCCTGTCAGGCCTGAGTCTCAGAGATCCACGTACCTCCACCTCTTAAGTGCTGTGGTTAATGCCATATACCATTTGCGCCTGGTCTAAAGTGTTTTCACGACCTTCTTCAAACCCATCAGGAATCTTTTCCTTCCAAAAGATTAAGTAGCTTCTTCATTTTGGAGCTCATATCTCAGGTGAGTCCTTCCTTCTCCAGCACCCACCTGTCCTGGAGCTCCTATCTCAGGTGAGTCCTTTCTTCTCCAGCACCCACCTGTCCTGGAGCTCCTATCTCAGGTGAGTCCTTCCCTCCCCAGCACCCACCTGTCCTGGAGCTCCTATCTCAGGTGAGTCCTTTCTTCTCCAGCACCCAACTGTCCTGGAGCTCCGATCTCAGGTGCGTCCTTCTCTCCCCGGCACCCAACTGTCCTGGAGCTCCGATCTCAGGTGAGTCCTTCCTTCTCCAGCACCCACCTGTCCTCGGGGTCACTCATTGTCTCTAGACTCCCAATACAAGAGAAAATGGTGGCCCTCAACAAGGGAGGGCCATAGGCCCAATACAAAAGAGGCATGGTCCAGGTCTCTAGTGAGACTTTATGCTACAACCCACGAACAACGGCACAGCTTTTAGCTGGGACAATCTGAGGGCCTTGAATTGAGACCCGAGATCATGCACAATGTTGTGGCAGAGAAATGGACACAAGATAGAGGAGACAAGGCCAGGGCACTGGAGAGTCTGCAGACATGCAAGGGTAGATGGAGAGTCTGCAGACATGCAAGGGTAGATGAGTTGTACGAAGAAGGTGGAGTGGCTTCTGGGGGCCTTGAGCACTAAGTTCAGCACCTGAGAGTAGACACTGTCCCCAGAGCCTCTGGACGAGGTAGGCAGAATGGAGTGGCCCAGGTGTGCAAGGTGAGTGAGATGGAGTGGCCCGGGTGTGCAAGGTGAGTGAGATGGAGTGGCCTGGGTGTGCAAGGTGAGTGAGACAGAGTGGCATGGGTGTACAAGGTGAGTGAGACGGAGTGGCACGGGTGTGCAAGGTGAGTGAGACGGAGTGGCACTGGTGAGCAGCAGGCTCCCTGGGAACAGCAGTGCTGGCAGCAGCTCTCACCTCTAACCTTTCCACCCAGGTCTCTCTCAGAATCCACAGCAATTCTCAAGTCACAGAACAGCAGGGCTCAATAGGGACAGGGTCCTTAGAGTTCTCCACCCTCAGGACTTGCTGTCACTCTCAGCCTAAGAAACCTTTCCTCTTCCAGAGCACACCAACCAGATGACATCACCAGCGTCACCACCATCTGACCACTCTTGCAGGCTGTGCAGCTATGGGGACACCATGCCAGTAGATGGGGGAGACTGAGTCTCAGGTAAGGTTAGGAAAGATCACATGACTAGAACTGTGTAGCTGCTATGGACCAAGCTGGCCCACAAAGAGCCCTCGATGAGAGGAAAACCTTGGGTCTTAGAGTAGGGGAGGGCAACCACTTAGTTTGAAAGATGAAACCACTGTAGACTGCTTGGGTTGACAGAGGACTTGTTTCAGCACTTGCTGCCTCGGCTTCCTCCTCACTGTGTGTGAGATTAGTGCACCAGCCTGGGAAAGATGCCGTGAGCATAAAGAAGCTACACATGTCAAAGGTGCCTGGTGCAAAAAAAGCACCCTAAGAGCATCACTGTTTCGGTTACATGGAGCTTCCTCGAGCCCCACACGACCCCACACTACCCCTTCTCCGAAACTGTCTTCCCCTACAGCCTCAGTGATCCGCGTGCTGCAGCTGGACAGGGGAGTCCTCCTACGGGAACTTTAAACCTCTGAACCTGTCTTCCCATTTCAGCAGCTGCTTTCGCGGTCTGACCCCCCCATGTAGAAGTCAAGCTACGCTACTGCCATGCGTGATGTGAGCAGCCACAGGGAGGTCTCGGCATGTCCAATCACCACAGTGCACGCGTGGGGAATCTGAGGACTGCACTCCTGGACCGGGTTCTTCCTGCCTCTCCAGATGCTTTCTGACATCTCTTTCATCAACTTGTCTTGTTCTCGTCTCTGGGAAGCAGGGCAGGCCTTTGAGGTGTTAAAAGCACATCCAAGCACTTCAACCAAGTGAGGGGCTCCATTTGAGTGGCTGGTGGCTGTTCCTAATTAGACCACAGCTGAAACTCAGCCTGGTGCCAGGGTACCACATCAAAGGGATAGACGTGTCCTCCTCATCTGAACTGTGTTATACCTGCCAGAGAAAACCCTCTCCCTAACTGAGGCACTTTCCTGGGTGTTTAGAGTTCAGGTGTTCCTTGGAGGCTGCAGGTGACTCAGGGACAGAACCTGGAGACAATCTGACCCTATACACAGGCCCCGTGTCCTCCTCCTCTATATAGTTCTAGTTCCCAAGCTGCATAGAGCCAGGAAGCTGAAAACTAATTAAGACCTATTTTGACATCTCTTTCATAGGTGGGCACAGAAATATCAACCAGCAGAGGCTGGGCTTTGCAGAGCAGGAGGATGGAACCAGAACAGTCTCCGTGTGTCAGCGCGCCTACACTTACTCCTTTGTGTTCATCCCTGGGATTACAAAACAACTCAAAAGGAAGCCAGGACGAGGTCCAGGTTGCTCCCATTCCTTGGTTATCTGCCCAGGGACAGGGCCTTCTCTTGAGTACCTTGTCTCTGGCCTGAAGTACCAGAGAGTAGACAAAGCCTGTGCACCAACATACCTCCCTGATTTACAGAGCTCCTTGGTGTTCTGTGTCATTTCTGCTGTGTCTTTGAGCTCAGGCCATCAATCTGTATCATTTAGTGACTGCCTTTGGGGCAACTGTTGCCCTCCCCTATAGAGAGTGAAGGTGAAGCGAAATGGGGGTGGGGCAGATTTCCATTTAAAGGGGGTCACTTTTTTAGAAGACAATGCCTTTACTTTTTTTTTTTGAAAGATTTGTGTGTCTGCACATGTGTGTTGCATGTCTGCCTACCTGTATGTATGGGTGTATGTGCATGTGTGTTTGTGGGTAAATACACAGCAGAGGGTATTGGATGCCTTTGAGTTACAAGGTACAGGTGTTTGTGGAATGCCACATGTTGCGTGGGTACTGGGATCCAAACTCTAGTCCACATGATTGTGCACCAGCAATTCAACTGGTGAGCCATCGGCCCAGCCAACACATCTACTTAAAGTCTATTTGAGTTCACAGGCAATGAGGAGCCTGCCGGATTTGCTTCTCCAAGCACGCACTGACACCCTATTATGCACAGCACTGGCCCCTACATCAGAAAAATGTTGAGACAGACTCTTGGTGAACTCATGGTTCAGCGGGAAAATCTAGGCACCACCGTCTACCATCGACTGAATTTAATAATGGTTCTTTGCCTCTTGCATCTGCTATTATGTCAGGTACTATCCTTGGAGTTGGGAGCAAAGTTCCTCATTCCAAGACACACAGAGAAGATTAAAACATGTACAAAATCAAAAAATTCAAAACCTAAAAACTTTTGAGTACTGACATTCCCTCCTCACAAGTAGGAAACTACACAGTGGGCCTCATGTTATAAATATATAGGCTGCAGTCAAAATTTGGCATGCTGAAATATCATATATAATTATCTTTAGGCTATGCCAGTAGGTGTGTATAACATATATAACTTTTGTGCTTACACCTGGGTACCAGTACATAGTTCCAATACATCCCCAAGTACAGGACACACCCCAAATCTCAAAACTTTTCAGTCCCAAGTATTTTCAATACTCCACCTGAATTTCACTGTAAATGCAGAAGTGGAGGCTCAGACAGATACAATATACAAGGTTCAGAGTCAGGTTGGTGGGTTGCCAGCATCCTCAGGCTAACCCTGAGAGGGTGAGCTGAGCATTCCCAGGCTCCACATGCTACAGAAAGAGGCCAGGACACAGCAGGGACTACTCAGTCTCTGCAAATGGAGTCAGACACAAGTCCATCAGGACTGTCCTGGTGCAGAGGGCCTGTGCTCCTCTGGGGCAATCTTCCATTCTGCTGAGCACAAAGAAACCTGGCTTCCAGAGGGACTTGGAAGGGCCACTCTCTGATGTGATAAAGCCATGGGGGAGGGGTTTTAATGGCAGACCAGTCAGAGCTACAGCTCTCACCCTTAGCAGGTCCTCACCTGTCCTCAAGGGGGCGCAGAGCCAGCTCTGGAGGAGCCACAGGACCCTCCTGAACTGTCAAGTCTACAGCTTAAACTGTGGGGCAGTAGGGCAGTGTGGAAGGCAACCTGCAATTCTACAGTAACGCCACTCTGAGTACTGGGGGCCAGGTCTACTGAGCACAGCACACCCAGCTTCCCTTTTATTCTGACAGCTAGGAGGTGGTAACTCACAGACCTGACTATTTTGCCATGGCGATGGTGTGAGGAATAGGCAGAGAGAGCCTAGTTCCAGAGTTCATGCTCTCAACACTTGGCCATTTGTACCACCCTTCCAGCCAATGTTACCATACCCTATTCCACTAGGTTAAAAAAAAATGAACTGAGGGTCACAAGTCCTGGAAGGGCCAGGTCCCACTAAGCTGAGTGACTAGGTACATTACTGTCCTGCTTCTTGCTGACAGTGTCAGTCAGGTGACTGGGACTATCTGGCAAGGCCACAGGCAGGTGCCTACAGGCATCATTAGGATCAGCCTTTGAAGAAGACAGTGTCCTGGATTGGCAGTTTTACCATTCAGCACTTTCTGGAAGCTACACAGGTAGGCAACCCCTGTCGGTCCTCAGTCCTGCAGCTCTATGCTGGAAACCACAAAGTGACAGCAGGCATGGAGGCTTCCTTCCCAGTGCTGCCAGAAACCTCTTCTGGCTGGTGATCCCATCACTGAAGCACCCTGCCAGGCTTCCCAGGCACACTGGTCAAACCCCAACTGTCTGTAGGCTCCTTAATTGGTCGCTGCCTCATGCTGAGGGAATGTTGCTGGAGTCATGCCCCATGCCCAGTGCAGCTGTCCAGGGGAAGGGACCTGGTGAGACCTGGCAAAAAATCTGCCTAGCCTTCCTCTTGAGAGAGGAGTTAGTCCCTCCCAAACCCTGGCCTTCTGGACACAGGCAGTGAAGCTGCTGGCCCAGGACCAGCTTGGCTCTCTGCTCATGGGCTGTGTGACCATGTACCCAGTCCTCTGAAGCTGAGATTCCTCTCAGGTGAGACAAGAAAGTTGAGCAAATGATCTTAGGGCTTCCTCATTTTGGAGTCCCTCACAACCTCTCAGGGTACCCTGAAGGCTCAATTAGCACTGAGCTGTGGCCTAGCCCAGGAGATAACCAGCCTATCCAGTAAGGATCCTCACCCCACTCAAGAATGATGCCCAGACAAATTTCAACCCAAACCTAGCAGAAAGGACAGGCCTCAGGGAATTCCTTGTTCTCCACAGCTCAGGACACCCTCTGTACTGCTTGCTGGGTTCTTACAGCCCCCAACTACAGGAGCCTGGCAGGCAGTGCTGCCATGCACACTTAATGGGGAAATGGGAAAATCAGAATGAAAAGGACTTGCCACAGTCACAGTGAGGTCAGCTCCTGAGTAAGGGTTATTATTCCTTCCCTTTGGTCCTCCACCTCTGCTGCCACCTCTTGTATTTCTCAGTGTCACAGCACAACAGACCCAGTAAGGAGAAGGGGAACAGGAAGGTGGACTGGAGTGTCAGGCCTGAAAGCTGATACTGCCCAGGTTAGCTTCCAATGGGCTCCTTTCACCAAGAGCTCTTACAGACCACTCCATACACAGCCATCCTAAAAGTCTGTGGGGCCAGGCGGTGGTGGTGCACGCCTTTAGTCCTGGACAGCTAGTCACACAGAGAAACCCTGCTTGGAACAACACACACACACACACACACACACACACAAAAAAAAAACTATGGGGGAGGGGGAGCACCTGGCAGAAATGAAGTACAAGAAAGCAAACAGCAGCCCCTCCATGGGGTCTGAAAAAGTGTCCTGCAGAGCTGCAGAGAGATTCCACACTGAAAAGTATCACCCACTTCTGGAAGCCAGGGACAGAGGCCTTGGAGACCGAAACAGGGATAGACTTCTTATTTTATTCGCTGCCTTGGTGACCCAGCCTGCAATGACCTGACCCCTGGGGTAAAATGCAAGTTTCTGTTTAGTTGTGGACACAAAGAATTGAAACCTGAGGGAATCCAAAGATGAATCCAACAGAGGCAGTGGAATCTTGGCTCCACCCAAAGGGGGGGGAGGAATTGGAGGGAGTGCTGAAACTGCCTCTAACTTCTAGCAATAGGTTCAAGTCTAACCCATCTCAACACACACCTGCCATACCTAACAGACTCTTCTCCAAATGCTCCAAAAATACTAGCTGAGGGGAAAATATAAACAAACAAGTCTGCTACAAATTCAGAATTTAGCACAGAAAAAAATATTTTAAAAATACTTGTCTACTCTAGAAAAGAAATAGCACCAACAGATTGCTAGCGGGAATATAAACTGAGGATGGCCTTTTCAGAGGTAAACTTGGTAGATTTAACAAGAATTCAACACCACATGGCCTGGAGTTTATTTCTAAAAATATCTAGACCCACAGGCAGAAATAAATGGACTTGTGTGTTCACTGCAGACAGAATGACGGAAGCACCTGCGCTCCAGTCACCTGATAGAGTCATCTACAGGAACTAGTGACCCCAGACAAGCTCTGTGACCGGGCCAGCATTAATGGAGAAGACAATGTGCTTGCTCAAATGAATACATACAGGTGCCTATTGAAAGCTAGCGAGGAAAGGGCCAAAAATATGTGTGAATGGGCTGGTGAGATGCTCAGCAGTTAAAGAAGATTGCCACCAAGCCTGACAACCGGAGTTTGAGTTCCAGGACCCACGAGGTAGTAAAAAAAAATCTCCTGCAAGTTGTCCCCTGACCTACATATGTGCACATGCATGTGCCTGTGAGCACACACAAGCACATATAGACATGCACACACACACACACACACACACACACACACCCCAAACACATAGATAATAGTTTTAAAAAGTAAAAAGAATAGCTTTTAAAAACAGCTTGGTTTATTTATTCTTATTTTGTGTGCATTGGTGTTTTGCTTGCATGTATGTCTTTATGAAGGTGTCAGATCACCTGGAACTGGAGTTACAGACAGTTGTGAACTGCCATGTGGGTGCTGGGAACTGAACCCAGGTCCTCTGGAAGAGCAGCCAGTTGCTCTTAAGTGCTGAGCCATCCCATTGCCAGTTCCCTAGATTTTTTTTTTTGGAGAAGATACAGACTATTGGGTTGGGGAAATGGCTAAAGAGCACTCGTTTGTAACGCAAACACGAGGACCTGAATCAGAACCCTCGGCACCCCTGTAAAAAATGTTTGGAACCCTAGCATTGGTGGGCAGGGATGGACCCCAGAGCTTGCTGACAGGTATCCAAGAATCAAGGCAGGAAGGCTTCAGCTTCAGCGGCAGAGCCTGTCTCAAAGGAGTAAGGTGGAAGACGGCTGCCTGTTCACACACAAGAAGGAGCATACAAATTACTAGCCATCCTTGCCCAGAACAGACAACTCTGCTTTTTCACTCCAGGTTTGAACACTGACTTTTTCATACTAGCCACACACAGTTTTTTAGACCACCTACCTCAAGGACTGGGTCTCACTATGTAGCCCAACTGGCTTAGAAAGTGCAATCCTCCTGCCTCAGCTTCTGGAGCAGCAGCCTTCGTTACTGGTCCTGCCAACACCTGCTCCTGTCTGAGACAGGCACTTGGTTTTACCTTAGCCCGGGGGCAGGTGGGATAGATGCCTGAGACTGTATGTGGGAGCAGGAATTTCCCACATCTGCTTTCATCAGCCAACTGTACTGTGGAACCCCTCATTGTCTACCATGTTCTGCTGTGATAGGCTCTGAATCAACATCTAGGGATTATTTCCATACAGTTTCTATTTCATGTGTTTACATGCTCAAAGCTTGAACTGAACATAAATTTCAGTTATTTTACGCATATGGTTGTATCTGCGCATTGTGTGAGGGCAGTACCTACAGGTGTGAACGTGGATGTTGGGAATCAAACCTTGGACCTCTAGAAGACGGCTAGTGAGTGCTCTTTCACTCTGAGTCATTACTATTGCTCCTCTTTTCTACTTCTGGAGACAGGGTCTCTCCCTAAACCTGGAACTCACTGATTTGGCCTGGCTGCCTGGTCAATGCGCTCCAGGAACCACCCACCTCCACCTTCCCCTCTTCAGAGCTGCAGTTACAGATATATCACCATATCTGGTTATTACCTGAGTTCAGGGGATTCTAACTCAGGTTCTTGGGACTGAATGTAAGCATTGTAATGTCTGAGCTATCTCCCTGGCCCCTATACACTTCTTCGAGACAGAGTCTCACTACACAGTCCAGGCTGGCCTGTGTGATGTTTTAACTGCCACCTTGACGTAACCTAGAAACACCTGAAGAGAGCTTCAGTGAGGGACTATCTATGCTGGGTTTGTATAGAGGAGGCTGTCAATCGATGTGGGAAGACCCAGCCCACTGTTGGTGGCACCATCTCCTAGGCAGAAATCCCGCACTGTGAGAGTGGGGAAATAATTGAGCCAAGGCAGAGAGCAGCAAATAAGCATACCTGCGGCCATTTCTCTCTGCTCTTCTGTATGATGTGACCAGCTGTTTGAAGTATGGGCTACCTCGATTTCCCCATGATGGACTATAACCTGGAACTGTAGGCTAAAATAAACTTTTCTGCCCAAAGTTGCTTTTTGATCAGCAACAGAAACTACAATAGCTGCCAACCTTGCCTTTCTGTGCCTCAACCTCCCTAGAACTAGGATGGCAGCATGTGCCACTACACCCAACCCCACAGTACAGATAAACTAAACTGACACCATGATTAATTCATCAACTGTAGTCTGACAGCATGTGTCATCTGTGGAGCGCCTCTGGCCAGAATCAAATGTAGTAAATGCCACAGATAGAATTAGGGCCTGGGACCAGCGTCTGTGCACACATGCACACACAGGCTCACACCCCCTAGTTTCTCTAGCAGCCACTGTTTGCATTTCTAATCAGGTATGTAACATGTGAGTGTCTCAGACCAGAACCAGAGAAAGCAGAAGTAACTGACAGGTGAAGAAACTTTAATAAAAAAGACAAGCAGTATGTTTGTACTACAAGCAGATCCTCAAGATTTGATAAAGCCACTGCCTCTTTCTTTCTTCCAGAGTTAGATGAAGCTTAGCACTTGCCTCATGGATTGAGTCGCTTCACCTAGTGAATGAGTAGTAACGGTGGGGAAGAATATCTATTTGAGTAAAAGTGTGTGCACACACACACGCCCACACACATGCCCACGCGCGTGCTAAATTACAAGAAAAGGAAAGCTAGGAAGAAAAACAAGCTAAGCTAAAAATAAGGCAACTCCAGCACCAGTGCCAGACAGAAAACATACGCTCAGCTTGGGCAAGGGGCAGAGTGGGATGGAACGGAGACCAGGAAGTTCCCACCTAAAAATAACTGGGTGGTTGGATGTGGACTCAGCACTGAGAAACAAGGCATTTCAGCTGTGAGTCTGGGGTGGCAGTCATGCTAGCAGAAGGTGCTTGTACTATGCAACCTCTGGTTCTCTGCAGCTTCCTGATGGTGGAGAGAACCAGGGTGAACTCTCAGAGCATCCCCAAATTTACAGGAACCTCACTACATGAAGGCGTGTTGGGGGCTGAGCTCTAGAGGGTGGAGGCCGAGCTGAAGGAACAAAGAGTGAACGCTGTCTGGAGGTCAGGAGCCTGGCCCAGCTCCACCTTTCCCTCTGGCAGCTTCCTCATCTACAAAGTGACCACACTTAGTGGCCTACTGACATCATCGTTCACTTGTTTACTGAATGGTGTATTTCATAAACTGTCTTCTTTGTGTCTAAAGCCATATGTGATTGCAGCAATGTTACAGCACGAGTCAAGCAGGATGCACCCTGGACATGTGGACTGACTTGCTGTCCGGCCACCTTCTAGCTGGTGACCCCGGCAAGGCCTCCAGCCTTTTTGAGCTTCCAGTAGCTCCACAGCTAGATGGCACCAGCAGACCTCAGAGAGTAAGAAATAAGGCACTAGAGGCACGTGGGCATTCTTCTCCTCTGCTCCCTGTTTCCTCGGGAGGCATGCATTGTGCTGGGGAGCTAACCCAGGAAGGCCTTGAGCATGCTAGGCCAGCACTCTACTCCATCCACCTCTCATTCAACCTTCCGCCCTGTTCATGACAGCATAAATACAAACACAAACAAGTATTTGCTTTCATTTCAGTTATGGAATATGGAGCAACTCTACAGATCTGTGAGCACATGCTGGAGCTGGGTTCAACCCCTGGCTCTGCAATACACTAGCTCATGACTCGAGAGCCTGCCCTAGCGGAGCCCTGTAGGCCCAGTTGTGGAGCGGGGAGAAAATTAATATCGACTGCACAGGGCTGTTATAAACTAAAACCAGACAAAGGATATAAAAGAGGCTTGTAAACCATAAAACTCCGTGCAGATGTTATACATTAGGGAGGGATAGACACACACGGGGGGAGGGGGGCAGAGTCCTGCAACCTTGTTCCTAACTGACATCTGGTACAGATGACTCACAGCCGTCGGGTTGGTTCATATCCACGGGAGTAAGGCATGCCATTTTATATTGGACAGCTTTTTTGATAAAGTCAGCTTCAACCCTACAGTTCAGTATTTTCCATATCTGCCTCTCTGCAAAAGGCAACTCTGCTCGATCCTAACAAGGTTCTGAGAAGCATGGTCTAGTTTTGTGGGTTCAAGAGTTTGACAGTTCTGCACTACAACAGCCACCAAGCCCACGGGGAAGGAGCACCTTGGCACTGCGCATAAAACCTGCTGTCTGGACCCAAGCCTTTCTCCTGAGTGCTCCGTTAAGTACATCATCTTCTGGCGTTTGGCATGTTTCCCTGAGCTGGGAACTACAACCACTGATGTGCTATGACAGCTGAGTGCTGCTGCCAGACAAGCTTCCTCACTCAGCACCGGGGAGGCAAGGGCTGGCCAGAGCCCGAGGGGAGGGCGGCAGCTGTCATGGTACAGCTGCCACCTCATAGACACTCACAGACTCACACTTCAGATTTCACTCACGTCCTCCTGACAAGGAGGCACCAGCCACAAGCCACATGACCAGAGGCTCTGGCTCATCTTCCTCCTGCTGTAGAGACAAAGAGGTGAGACATCCTGCACCTCTGTCACCAGGATCTTTAAATGCCTGGGTGCAGAGTGCCTTTTATGGTGGATGCCTACTGTCACCAGACCCAACAGCTCAACCATCTGTATTTGCCCCAGGTCCTTGACTAAATAAAGTACCTCTGTTTTTTCCAGATCTTTCCTCCAGCTCAATCAGAGTGCTGGCTGGACACTAGCCAGCCTGCAAAAAGGCAGTGGTCACAGCATGTGCCAAGCCTGCTGGATGACAGAGCCACAGAGATCTTGCTGGGAAATCTCCCACCATGCCTCCTCCGCTGGGGGAGGCTCTTGTCCAGTTTGCTTTTATCACTGACAATGTCAAACACATTAATAAAAGAAGGTACCACATGAGGAGCTGGAAGCCAAAAGGGAGGAGGGGAGAAGGAATCTAGAAACCTCACAAACCCCTCATGGGCCCACATTGTAGGCTGACCGAGCTGCCTGTTGCTCCACCACCCCTACGTGCTCCCTAGGGTCCTTGAGCATACTCCACTCTACCTTTCAGAAGGAATAGCTTAGGATCAAGTACCCCAAGACCGAAATCATCATCTCACGTAGATGTCTTTCCACATCCAGTTGGGTCCCATCCAGCAGTTCCATACAATAGGTCAAATCATTCTGTTTCCTGGGCTTTAATTTGCAACTAATTTCTCTCACAGGCTCAGCATGAAGCTCCTGCTGCTTAAAACAAGAACCTACCCCCACGCTGCTTGGGGACTGTCTACTTGTCCTACAACCTTAAATGGCTGTTTTGAAAAGTGTCCAAATTGCCCTGCTGTGTGCCCAGTGCTAGCTAGGGGCCACAGGTGGGACCAGGAGAAGCAGTCACATGATGAAACTGTGGGCGACCTGTCCACAGGGCTTGACTGAACACTTGAACTTCCAGAGGACTGAGCCTTCCTTGATACCCTGGGAGAAGCGTTCTGAGTTTTGCAGGTTCAGCTGGACTCGTGGAAGTTTGCTCATGATGGAATCAGTTCTTAGGGGCAGTGGGTCTTGAAGCTTGCCTAATTCACACACATCTAATTGCCAGATCCCAAGCCAAAACACATGCAGATTCCATGGCCGGATGCAGGGGCCTGTGTAACTTCAAAGGCAGTACCTTACATAAGTTGACAGCTGGTGGAAAAGAAATGTTAAGTCAGTGAACACCCTTTGAATCTACAACCCCTTATCTCCAGGACACTGGCTGGCTCCCCAYCCCTTGAACACTAGAGAGATACAGTGACAACCTCAGGGCGGCCACTGCTGGACCMGCTCTAAGTCAAGGTCAGCACCTGCCCTACCCACAAATGGGGACTTTGCCCTTTCAGTTCCTGTTTTCCAAGGCCAGCTCAGACTTTACCTCCCACGAATGGTGTTGAGTGCCATCCCTGACCCTCTTTGGGGACTCCAATTGTCCCTTTGGTTCCAGGATGAACACTGATAGCACTATTCTGTTCTAATATCAATTAATTACTCAAGGTTCCGAGACATTTCCAGTGCTGACTTTAAAAACTGCCATGTGAGCCAGATGGTGGTGGTGGCGGCCCTTGCCTTTAATCTTAATCCTAGCACGTAGGAGGCTGAGTTCAAGGCCAGCCTAATCTACAGTGTAAGTTCCAAGACAGCCAGGATTACACAGAAAAACACCATCTTGAAAAACAACAATAAAACCAAAATTAATCAAACAAGCAAAAACTGTCAAGTGACTGTGTATGCAACCTCTAGTCTTGGGCTGTCTCTCCACAGCCTCAGTCTCTGGGAGTGGAGGCTCTATGTGATGACTGTATCATGTGGCCCAGTGCCCACCTGCTATCAGCAGGATTCCAATGTGCTTAATAATGCAATCCAGGGAAGAGATCAGTTCAATGTTGGAGGGGGCGGGGCAGAAAGGTGAAGGTTCAGCAATTCCAGACTACACTAGGGTAAAGCCCAAATTCCTTCCTGGAAGTGGGAATGGAAAGTCACTGGATATGCTGGCAACCACATGTCCTCACAAACCTGTGAAGCTCTGGCCAAGGTGGCTCCTGGGTGGCTCGCTCACCTCTGGCTATGGCTAGGCTGTTGTCACTCTTACAAATCTATCCCTAATGCAATCACCATATCCGCATGGCCCTCAGGACCCAGCTCTGATATCAGTTCAGTTCATCTGAAGGTATTGGTAACTCCTGAGGGCCATCATGCTGGCTCACTCCTTTGCTACCCATATGAACCCTTCCCTTTTTCCTGCTCATCTTCTGGGGTTCAACTCAAAATCTGACCACTCAAAAGCCTTTCATGCTCCCTCTTTCCTGGAATTTTGGTTGAGTACACAGCATCCCTGCAGGGCTCCATGTCCAGAAAACCAAACCTAGGCCATGCTTGCCCCCTCCGCAGTGGCCTGTTCCCTGGTTGGCCAAGTGTAATATTACTACTGAATGAACAGTACTCAATTTTAAGAGCTGCCACCCCAACCCAGACCCTCTCTGTGGCCTGAGCAGTCCAGCCCCACCACCCCAGGCCAGGCTATCAAACAGTAGGTGTCCAACAGCATCCAACAGCTGGAAAAAAAGCAATGGGGGGGGGCATGACACAACACACCTTGGGGTCTCAGTCCCCCACAGAAATCCTTGCTAGGGGAAAGGCTTTGGAAAAGGGTGGAGACAGAGAGGAGCCAGGCTCGCTGCATTACTGGGGACAATCACACAGGTAGTGAGTGACTTCTGTGTTGAGGTGGAGCTGACTGGACTACATGTAAAGCAGTTGCCTGGCTTATCTGCCCCCCGTAAAGAGGGACACAGTGGAGATTAGAACACAATTTCAAGGCTACAGGAGCAATAATGACTAGCAGCGGGTAGCTCTGTGGGAGAGACAGTGGGAAAGGGGGCCCTACTAGTCAGACCATGATCCTGCTGGCCCTGGCTTCCTCACCACAACTGGCTCCATGGCTGTAAACTCCCCTGAACCGCAGACGCCCAAGAGACTCAGGACATCCCTCTGAGCCAGACAAATGGTCTCGGCATGGCCCGTCTTCAAACCCAGAAGAGCACATGCTTGGATAGTCCCCAAATAGTTTTTGGGATGCTCATTTTTTAGGACAGAAGGAAAGATCACACAGTTCAACTAGTTATTCTGTCTGTAGCAATGCAACAGACTTCAAAGAAAGGCGCAGGCGGCTGAAAGAAAAGGCTCATACTCATTGTGCCTCAAGAAGTCCTAGGTCCTGTGCTGTGCTGCTGATGGAGTACTGAGCAAGGCAGAGCAGAGTCTGGGCAGGGAAGAGTGGAGGAGGATGGGAGGGCATGGCTGGAGGAAGACCTGGAAGTCTGGATCCGTGGGACAAAGCAAAGGCTTCTGGCGAGTAACATGATCCATGAGATCACAGACCTGGGAAACTCATCAGAGGACAGCAAGGAGGGGAAGAAACTGGACGCCCAAGCTAGCTACTTAGCCCTCACTCCCTCCTTCCCAAGATCTCTTCCCAGACAGGGGTGGGAGACAGTACAGAGTAGCCTAACTCCAATGGCTTCCCCCTTTACTTCTCTCTGATGCTGTCTGTGCATGTGTGCAATTAAGTACAATCAAGAAATATTTTTAAAGAAGCTGGATATGGTACATGTCTTTAATTTCAACACTGAGGAGGCAGAGGCAGAGGCAGACAGATCTCTGTGAGTTCCAGACTAGCCAGGGTTAAGTACTAAAACTCAGTCTCAAAATTGGAAAAAACATTTTTTAAGAAAGCAGGCATGATTAAATTAGAACCCATCTTGAAGCAGGTTTCCATAGAAAAACACCCCCCACCCCAGGGAAGCAAATGCTGTCTTCTGCTCGCAAACTGGTTTCTGAGGTGCTGAGTGGAAGCTGCTGATACCTAGACCACATGTTACTTAGGGGTCTGACAGCAGCCGGCAGCCGGGCTACCCTGGTGACCAGAAGCCAGCACAAGGGAGAAGGCTTTTGTGTTTGGGAGATGGGTGTTTCTGAGCTCGGAAGGATTTGCACGTGTCTAGAGTACTGTCTAGTGTGTCGTACTGCTACTACCACCAGTCTGAGTCTCCTAACACTGAAGCCCTTCAGGTCAGGTCAGAGAGACTGTAGAGACAGGGAAAACGTCAGACCAGGAGAGGGGATGGGCTGACGCTCCTGTTCTCCACTCATAATTCACCCCCTATCGCCTGTGGCCCTGCTCTCTTCCCAGACAGCAAGGTTCTTCTGGTCAGAACCATGCATGGCTGACACTACCACACTATAGTAGGTGGCATCCATTGTTCCTTCAGCCCAACTAGATCCTTGGGACTTGCGTGGGCACAGCAAGGAGACATCAAAACAGACACATACCTCTACCTACAATAGACAGAAAAACAGAAAAGGAAGAGCTGGAATCCTGGTCTCAGAACCAGAGCCATGCAGTACATAGTGTAGACTCCCGGGATCCAATAGGGGTCTGTGAGGGACAGGGCCTGAGAATATGCATTCTCAATACCACCCCTGACGACCTTGCTTTTTCATAGAGCTATATACAAATGGACATGGCAAAAACCTCTGTGTGTGAGACTTCAGGGTGGCTTGCTCTTCAATATGATCTGGAGTGCTGGGCAGAGAACCTGGGGGCCTTTCAGAGTGCCTCTTTGCCATGTGCAGGATTCCTAAGCTTACAAAGCCTTTGTGGAATGCTCCCCATCACAACTTTAAAAAGCATGTGGCACCCGGCCCTCAGCAGCTTGGGGCCCAGGGATTTTATGTGCCACAAGAAGGCCACAGTTCAGAAAATCACTCACTCAACCCAGACTGGACTGCAGTAGCATTGCTTATGGCCTGGGCTAGGTTCCAGGCTCATTTTCCTCTGACTTCCATAAAGTTCTTCAGCTTCTCTGAGCCTTCAAGCCCCCACCTATACAGAGGAGACAGTGTCCTTGCAGTGGTAAGGAAGTCTAAGAAGCAGGATGTGTTTAGCATAAAAATGCTAAAGAGTTTTCTGCCCACCTCACCGTTTCTTCTCTCTCTCTCTCTCCCTCCCTCCTTTTTTTAGCAACAGGAAAGAGCCTGTTCTTTGCTCTCAGCTTCTTAGACTGAATCAGCTCAGAGGTGCACTGGCATTCTACTGCCGCAGCCACGGCAGCAGTGGTAGTGGCTGCAGCAAGAAAGCACTTGGTTGGCATCTGTGGCTTACCCTTTCTCCTAGCCAGGAAGGCAGGAGCCCTTGGGAGGCCAACTCTGAATGGCCCTTTTTATAATAGCAAAACCTCAAGTGAGCATGTGTTTGTGTCAGTGCATACACAGGGAGCTGGAGCCACCCTGTCAGGAGAGGTGATTGCCAAGCCCATCTCCCTGGCACAGCAACATCGGGTAATTAAAGACGGTAATTACAACCCTGTGTCTAGTGTCAAAGCCAGGGCTCTTTCCAGCTTCGACTATGACTCTCCCTGAGTGCACAGGCATGCAGGTTCTGGGGGTTGGGGAGCCTGGCTGCTCTGCGTTATGGCTTCCGTTCTTTGAATGCTTTCACTTACTATTCCTCCGTGTGGGCTGGGCTGCACACTCCTGGGCTGGGTCCTCTGCAGTCCTGTCTGACAGGTCTACAAGCAGCCCTGACAGTGGGAAGATAGCCACTGGTTCTGGGGGTTCCAGTTAACTCCAGTGGAAGCTACATATTCCTAGGCCTGCATACTGGGCCCACCTTGCTGATTCCAATATTCTGCTTCGCCAGCCCATACTGACTTCTGCAGCCTTGAAGACAAGATGTAGGAGGAAACAAAGAATAGGAAAACCATCTGTCTCCCCACAGTCTCAAGTTCCGGAGGACAGGAGTGGTGACAAGCGACCCTCAACACAGGACCTGCCTGAACGTAGGCTAAGGGAAAGCCAAAGGGATTGAGATGACACAGCACAGAAGAGACTCCTCCTGCAGGCTCCTGCTCATCTTCTGGATGCACTGGCTTTCAATTTCTTTCTTAGGAGAATAGCAAGGGGTGCCTTCAGGGTTGTTTTAAGGACAAAATGAGATAATGCCTTAAAAATGTTTTGTAATCAGTAAAAGAAAATGATTAGTCCCTCCTTCAAAGAACTGGGTGCTTCCTCCTGGAGGGAATTAGAGGAAGATCAACTTGAGGGGTTTTCTCAGATCCACAGACTTCTTGAAACAAGCAGTTTCCCCTCAGACCCTTAGCCTATGAGAGGAAAAGAAACCACTGGATGTAGAATTGGGGGTTGGGTGGGAATCATGGTGGGCCCCACAAGGCACAAGGACTTATTACATCACCCACCACACTGGACAGAAGTGACAACCCCAAAGATATCAAAGACCAGGGCATATACCATAGAGAAGCCACCTGCCATTCATAGGTAGCAAGTTCCCAGACACCAGGAGACCTCAGCTATGGGAGACCTTGGAGCCTAGTCCAGGACTACACCTCTACCAGTGGGGTGGAGTGGGACATTTCTGCCTCTGTCTTCACCCTGAANACAAGTGTCCCAGACTAGTCAGCCCTGACGTGATCACTGTGAAGGGAGATCTCCTGAGAAGAGAAAGAAGGTGCAGCTGCCAGTACTACCAGACAGCTCAGGTCAACATGGGCTAAACCAGACTGCAGTCCCAATGACTGCAGGGGGCTCTACCAAGAGCCCCAGGGCAGCAACGACAAGGGCTCCAGATTCTAAAGGTGAGACTCTTCCCTGAGACAGCACATACTTCCTCCCAGGTCCTGAACTGAGCCCAGGGTATGGGGCTGGGACCATACGGCAGCCAGGAATCCCACATCACTGAAGGTTCAGACACAGTGAGTCTCAGTCTAGATGAAAAGGAGCTGCGAATTTAGGGAGCTCACAGGCTAAATAACATCAATAACAAATGGACCTTCTCTCTTAACATCTGGGCATAAATTATAAGAGTAAAACATACGCTACTTAGTTTGTACTGGTATAGAAGCCTGGAGTGTGCTGGGGATGAGGGTGAGGCCTAGGCAACTGTCTTGGGTAGACAGACACTGCACAGGACTTAAGTCCTACAGCAAAACATGAGGGTTTCTGGGGTTGCTTTTCAGGACAGACCCTTTGGCAACTCTTCCAACTCTAGCCAGCATATCACTTGCCTCGGAGTCTAACATCCTTCTCATCTGTAATCAGAGAAAAAATCTATTCTGGGCATCCAGCATCTACAAACAAATAGAATGGACTACATCCAGTCCTGTAGGCCCCATTTATACAATGTAGAAGTCAGTGTGCATACTAGATACAACTCCAAGTCACTCATCCGCTAATGGACTGATTCCCTTCAGGCAGAGCCCAGGTGGGCTCCATCTTGCAGCCCTGTGCTTGCTGCAGTTCTGAGATCAGGAGAATGCTCCACAAAAGCCTCCTCAGCTCTCCTGTGATGTGCAGGCCAGGAGCACAGGCAGGAGCCCTTCCTCTATTTTACTTTACTCTGATACCGCCCCACTTGTCTGTCCCAAGAGTAGTTGTAGGTTCCCAGGCAACACTGCAAGCCTTTCAGCAGACTCTTGGGGAGAAGCACCTCTCAGTAGGGAATGGGAAATAGCACATAACAGAGAAGGTGGCTAGCGTGGTAGTAGAAGTCTGGGAGCCATATGTTTTGAGGCTCGGGAAGCGGGACCCCAAGTTCAAGGCCAACCAGGATAACATAGTAAGACACTGTCTCCAAACTAGAAAACACAGGTGGGATGTAGCTCATAGGTAGAGTGCTCTGCATGTCCTTCTGACTGGCAACGTTAGGATTTGAGAGTCTGGCTAGGTTCTCCTGTGACAAATGTTTCAATCACTTGCACAAGACAGGCAGTCAGGCTGTGTGTGTGTGTGTGTGTGAGAGAGAGAGAGAGAGAGA
>LOEQ01005079.1:255972-266829 GCA_001685075.1 Bramus lutescens
TCCCCAAGCAAGCTGGCTAGCAAAATTGGCTGTATTGAAACTAGCTAGCCACATCTGCCTAAGATCCCTCCCTCTTCACTGAGTAGACAGTGATCTGAGGACAGTTCCCAGGATCAACCTCAGGTCTCTGCATGCATTCACATACGTGTATGTACACAGGAAAATGGAAAAGGGGTGGGTGATATTTAAGAGTCATTAAAACCTGCAATGGGGGGGGCAGTAAGATGACTCAGCAGATACAGCATGTTGCTACACAAGGCTGTCGACTTGAATTCAATCCCCAGAACCCATGTAAAGGTTAAAGGCAAGAAGCAACGCCAAAGTCGTCCTCTGACCTCCACATGTATAGCAGAAACATGCCTACCTTCTAGTGTTATACACACATATTTAAAACAAACAAGCAAGCAAAAGTATTAGCAATGCAACCCGACTGTGGAGAGGCTTCTTCTCAATATTCAAACTCCTAAGGGTCAGTGACAAGCAGTCAGGCAGCAAAAAAAAAAAAAGCAGCATCATTTTATGTGGTCATGTTCAGGTCATTTGCTTCACAAAGAACCAGAGGCAAGTGTGCCTCAGCAAAACACGCTGGAGGGGGAAAGCCAGGATCGGAGGCACCTACAGGGTCAGTCTATCAAAACTGCCAACTTTGCTGCCCTCAGTATCCATCCTCTACAGCATGACCAGACAAGAAGAGCCCTCTGTGAGAGAGGCCAGGAAGGGGGCAGAATTTCCTGGGACCTAGCTTTCTCACCTCTAAGATGGAAATAACCCCCTCAGCTTCCTCCCAGAGCCTTAGGGATGTTCCTGGCTAAATCTATAAAAGGCATCCTTTAAATACAGACCCTGTCACCTCTAAAGTTTCCAGAAAGGCCACTTGAGCGCTACTTAGGAGGAGGAGGGGACACTAATTAGACAAATGACAGGGCTCAGAATAGTCACCAAACCCCTCTTCAGGCTTCAGAGGACAAAAGCAGACGCTGGTGTCTTTGGTGAGCCCTGCAGATCCCTCAACCCAGGAATACAAGCCTCTCTGTCTTGGCCTAGGCTTCTGGGGCATCCTGGAACCTGCCCTGAACTGACCCCAGCTCCTGCTCCAAGACACCAACATAATTTGGTCTCTCTAGCCCCCAAAGTCACCGATATCTGAACTCAATGACTCCTGCCAGAGGAGCCTCCCTCCCTCCTCCATAGCCAGAATGCTCCTAACAGGTAAGTGATGCTCCCATCCTCCCAATCACTGAGGACCCCACTGAAGTCACCGGGCTTCTCCTACCCCTTCCTTATGCACTGCACTGGCTGGCAAGGTTTCCCAAGTCACCCTTCAGCAGCACCTGCACAGCCATTACCAGGTTATTGCCTCAACTCTCTGACCTAGATAACTGACTCTCTTGGCACAGTGCCACAGAACCAGTCTGCCAGCCAGTCCTCGCTGTTCTATCCCACCATGCCCAGGCAGACACATCATCCTAAAACAACTTCCGAACTATGTCTCGCCCCTGCAGGGTGTGCCCAGGATAAAAGGAACAGGGCTGTAATGGACCTGAGTTCCTGAGCCTATGTGAGAACAGAAGTCTCCATTCTGCTCTTGATAAATACAGACCCTGAGTTCCAGGCCTCAGGAACCATGGCCAGCTGACAGTGCCCTCCTTGGTCCTGAACTGACTCCAAGCTCCATGAGAACAGGGGTTTTGCTCATCAATAAACTCTGGCACTCAGAACGTCTGAGTGAGATAAAATATAAATAAAAGACAGAGACGGCTCAAGCTAAGTATTGAGACACGATCAAGCAGAGAAAAGAATGGGTGAAAAGTCAGACAAGACGCCAGCAGAGACCAGGGCTTCCCTTCAGCATCACTCTGTGTGGCCCAGTTCCCACTCTTGATTTTCACCTATCCCCATGTCCTTCTAAGACCAGATTATCCATCTCTCCAATGTCATTTCTGACCTGCTTTATACTAAAGCCAATCATGTGCTTGCAGGCAGGAGCACTTAACTGCCCACAGAAAGACAGGGTCTTGCTATATAACCAAGGTTGGGCTCAAACTTCTTTGGTCTTGACCTCCAGATACTGGGTTACAAATATATATACATCTGGCTCTGTTCTGGTCTTGTTGCATCTTTCCTGAAAAACCTGGATATACTCAGAGTCAGGAGTTCCTGTGGGAGAGGATGGAGGAAACAACTCTGGGGGGGCCCATCACCATGGAAATACAGCTTCCCACCTCTCCACCCACTCTGTAGCTGGGCAGGTGAGAAGTACAGGGTTGGGTGTGTAAGCTTCACTCTTTCTCAAGAACAGGGAAGTCATCACTGACTAATCCACAATCTATTTACACTTGATTATCTCCTTCCTGTCCAGTGGGTAGGATATTCCAGTAAATGACAGACCAACCAGGGAACTGCACCATCCCTGATGGAACCCTCCTGCCTACCAGATGGGAGGAGGCCAGGTCAGGCTTCAAAACATTTCAAAACAAGGATCAGGAGGAGCCCGGCTCTGTAAGTCGGGAGACCAGCTCTGCTTAGTCTAACTGTGGCCACTGGATGCCTGTCTGGGTCCCAGGTAGAAAGAATGTCAGGCCAAAGGACTGTTCTTCATCTTGTCACACCATCAAGGAAGCAGACTAAATCATGAACCCACCTGGGGGCAGCTGGGGAATAAGGGATACAAGCAGGCGCAGGGACCCTTTGGAAAGCAGACGCACAGAGCAGAATGGGTGAGGATGAAGGGGACATGTTGGGAACAGAATCCACTGCACTGTGAAGCTTGGAGAAGGGGGAGGCCTGTCCTCTGCAAGAAAGGCCCTGCACTCTCCAGAAACCAGACCAGTTGCCCAAAACAACACAGATGGCAGCGAACAGCGATGGGAATCTCAGGCGAGGCCCAGGGCCCTTCTCTGAGAAGTATCTGTTGGACTCTAGACCAGAAGCAGAGACCAGACTAGCGGGGTCAGAGGGTGCTCTTCCTGTCTGGGAGCAGAGGTCAACATCTACCACCCGCTAGAGACTTGGGGGTATTGCACAGGAAAGGCCAGGAGATTCAGAACTATCAGGGGTCTAGCAGCCCTGAGAGACTCCAGAAGTAGTACTCCATAAATTTACAGTCAATCCAGATCTCTTCCCTTTTTTGGATCCATTTGACACCTGATGATAAAAAGCAGAATCCAGCTTTACAGATGCAGGAATGAAGCTGAGGGGGAAGTAACCTGTCCAGGGCCACGTGGCAAACCAAAGATTAGAGACCCTACCATTTCCTGCTTTCCTCATGAAGAATACTATTTTCAATATAGCATTTGCTACTATTTCTGGAAAGTACACGGCCACCAGAGGAGGAGATAACACGCGATACGTCCCTCTGGCCTCTTGACAGCACAACTACCACAGACAGGGTTTGAAAGAGAAGACAAGCAGGACCAAGGAGGTCACGCACAGTGGCAGCGCTGTGTGTGTGGAAAGACCTCTCTTGGTCTCTCTATTATGCTGTAAGGCTGATTTAGTAATAACGACGGCTAAGGAGTTTTTAATGTGTAATTACATATTTAAAAGTAAGTGAAAATGCTTTCAATTAATACCAAAGTGACTCATCTTAGGAGTCAACACTGAGTGCTTCTGTAAAGGATGTTGGTGGCAAGAGGGGAGCCCAGGCCACAGTGATCTTCCCTTACTTCCACAGTCCCCCTGGGAAGAACTATGACTGGGTTCTGAGGAATGCGTTGTCAGCAAGCATGCAAAAGCTGGATCCTGGTACTACTGCTTCCTTCGCTGGCCTCAATGTGCTCTGCGAACTGGCAGAAGAGTGCTTGGCCCTCTCATGCTCCATCAGGGCTAAATGAGTGAAGCCGGAGTGTGCAGGAGGAAGTCCTCCGCAAAACTAACGACCAACTGTCACCCATATCATCTCATCCAAAGCCCCCAAGTCAAAGGTCCCCTATGCAGGCTCTGCTCTAAGTAGTCCCGCATACTTGTCCTTATTGACCTACAGTCCCAAAGCTTTTGCATTTTTATTTAATATTATTTTTGATTGTAAGTGGGAGAACTGTAATGCATGAGTGCATGTGTCTACAGAGACCAAAAGATAGCAGGTCCCCTGGTGCTGAGATAGCTGGGACAGAGACTTGGAAAAGGTAAAGCTGGCCTGTAGCTGGGTCTGGTGGCACAGACCCGTAGACCTAGGTACTCAGGAAGCCGAAACCTACCTGACTTACCAAGACCACCATAAAATAAGAGGACTTGGGAAACAGCTGTTCGGTGTTGGAATGTTTGTCTGAACTGGTATGAGGTCCTAAGTTCAAACCCAGCACGGAGGCAAAAAAACAAAGTAACAAAATACTTGGGCTTCACCTGAAGCAGTCTGAGCACTGGCTCAATAGGAAATTTGGTCTAAGGACGTCAAATATGTGTGGGGGCAAGAAAGAAACCTAGGAATATTCTTGTCTTTCTGAGGTAACAGAGCAGAGAAGAAGCCAAGATCAGAATCTGATAGTCAAGCTAAGGAAGACCTGTTCCCCTCATGGGGCCAGTCCTGAAAAAAATAGGACAATCTGTGTGTGAAAGGCAGTCTAATAAATCATGGCATCTCAAGGATTCGGGGTTAACATGGACCTCAGGTCACTGGGAGCCACTCAACCATCTGAAATATAACAACCCTTCCCAATGTTCTCTGCTTTGATACCACTGAAGACAGGCTGATTACTGATTCATAAAATAGCCTCACATTTAACCAGTGGCTTCAAAATAAATCTCACAAGGATTAACTCTTTTTGTTTTTTCTACCCTCAATTTTCCAATTCACCCAAAGGAATGGCTGGAGGTCTCTGGCTCTCCAGCTGGGTCTTTTGTCTTGTGGAGGGAGCTGAGGGTTTACCAAGTGAGGGCTTCTTCACTCAGGCAAGGCAAATGCTCCCCCACTGAGCTGCATCCTCTGATCTGTGCTGCCAGGTTTTGAGGCAGTTCTGCAAGACATTCGGGTAGTGAGGTAAACAAGGCTCTGATAACCAGAAGGCACTGGGACACAGAAGCTCTTGCAGGTGTTACAAGCAGAACCCTGGAGACAATGAGCTGAGGCATCAGAGGAAGCTACTAGTGCTTACTTAGGAGCTGGAACCAGTTGACTGTTTGCAGAAGCTCCCATGGCCAACCACCTGGAGCTAGGGTTGCAAAGGGGCAAAGGTCATCAGTGAATCCAGCATGAGACGGCAATGTTGCCAAGACACTGGAAACCAAGCTACAGCACCAGTCCCGCAAAGAAGGTGCTAGACAGTCCTGACGCAGGAAGCAGCTTGGTTGCCAGGGGCTTCAGTCCTCCACTGGTAAAAACAGGTCCTCCACTCGGATCCCACATTAACCATTGCAGCAAATGAGGACTAGAGAATCTGACTACTTCCATTATCATTGCTACTATCGCTGACACAGGGAAGACCGGAGGCATGGATGCTGCCTGAGTCGCCTCTAGCGAGCAACCCAAAGCAGCCTTGCACAGCACACTGCACACGGCCTGACTCAGGGTTCTTACTCTACAGGAGAAACTGAGTCCCAGAGGTTGTTTGGGTGGCGTGTGCTTATTCTAGATGTGCTTCACTACAGCCTGGGGCCCTTCCAGGCACAGGACACTGCCCTGAACTAGATCCAGTACACACAAGAACAGAAATTACAACAGTGACCCTAAATGGGTCATTCTCAAAGCTTAAACAGATGGGCTGAAATATGGCTAGGTAGGTAGAGAGCATGCATTGCCCAAGACCTGATTCCCAGCACTGTGTAACTGACCTTGGTGGCTAGTCCTTGCAAACCTAGCACCTAGGAGGATTAGAAGTTCAAGGTCAGTCGGGGCTAGAGACACAGCCTAACACTTAAAACTTCCTGGGCCACCCTTCCCATGGCCACCTCCAGCACCAACCTCTCCCTGATTCTCCCCAAAGCAAGTTTTGGGTCTCTTCATGGATCTGAATCCCTTCTTTGGAGCACTTATACACTGACAGCTCACCCTGGACCATGCCCACGATTATCAATCACCATGGTGATGGTACACACAAAGACCCCAGAGACACAAGTCCTGGCAAGATCCTCACAACCAGAAACTGCCCCTTGTAACTGTTGGAAAAGACATGGGTAAAGTGAGTCATGGTCTCCCAGTGAGGAAGAGGACAGCAAGGGCAGCAAACTAGGTACTTTGCATAGTATAGCAGCCAGCTGTTCTGGCAGCCACAGAATCACTTTCTGAGATTATAAGGTACCCTCCTCTTCTACCAGTTAACCAATGCCATAAACTGGCCTGCTTCCACATTTGCCCTGGCTAGTAGTTAGCTCCAAGTAAGGTTTTCTGCCCACTCGGGGTTTTTGAGCAAACTCTCCTATAGCTTTTGGTATCTCTAGTTGACTGTATTTTGATCTGAAAGTCTTTTTCTGATGTTGGTGAAACACAAGCCAATAAAACGTGGGGAAGGGGTGGGTGAAAGGGCTCAGCAGGTGAAGGTACTTGCCTCCAAGCCTAAGAACCTGAGTTCAATCCTCGGGACTCACACGGTAAAACACCGATTCCTGTCACTCTGTCATCCACATGTGCACGTTGCATATATTTTGCACACACTTGCAATAATTTTTTTTTAGTATGGGATAAAACAGCACACTGCCCCTCAGCTGTCACTGTGAGCGAGCACTCTTTCACAGTGAAGGCAACAAAATGTGCAGCAGGCCTCGCTCTTGTCTTCTTGTTGAGCTGTAAGTCCTGTGTGCTATGGTTTAACTGTGCTCTGTCCCCCCAGAACTGGAGACCTGTTCACTAGCTGCTCCACACAGCAGGTGGTGGTGGTGGTGGTATGGGGATGGAGTCTTCAAACAGAGACTAATGCCAACTTGTAGAAGTGACTGGGCACTTAACTCTGTAGGGCTGGGGTTGTCACTATGAGAGCAGGCAAGCTCTTCCCTGTCTCTTCTGTGCAGTTTGCTTCTTCTGCTTTTTGCCATACTATGATGTAGCGTGAGGCCCTGGACAGTGTGTCCACCTGATAAAAACCTCAGTCTTGGGTATTCTGTTACCGCAATAGGAAACAAACTAAAACTCTGTGCCAGCTGCTCTACTTACCTGTCATGATCCTTTGGGCTTCATAGGGCTCCATGTAGCCAGCACTTTCCCCCTTTCCGGTTTTGCTCTTGAGGTCATTCTTGGCATCAAAAGGATCTGAGTAGTCATCAGCTATGGTCACCTGCAGGGAGGAAAAAGAATGTGAGGCCATCTTTGGCTTTGTTTCACCACCCTTCACAGCCAGGCATTGCTCCCTCCTGCCAACAGAAACTGCTCCTGGGCTGCTCAGCATGGCGGGATGGGGGAGTGAGACATGTGAGCCACCCTGGAGGAACTGGAAGGGCAGCTGGGTAAAGGCCGGTGCACAAAGGACAGAGATGAGGACCTGGAGTCTTGCGGAGTGTATGACTGTGTTTAACTGAACAGAGAGAAAGTTGGGAGATCACAGAGTTTAGGAACGCTGGCAGGCCTTCGGTGCCAGCTGAGGCACAAGACCTCAGCCAAGGATAGCTGCACTTAGAATTCCACTTGTCTCCAAACCTGGAACACAATCCCACTGTGGGTCATCATCACACAACAATTCGGTGAGATCAACATGCTATGAAAGATGAGTGTGGCCCTAGACAGGCCAAATGAGAACACTAAACTCAGTGCTGTACAGATACCAAGGGTTAAAAAAAAAAAGGCTCAGAAGCCCAAGGAGGTCCAGGGTGGGCAGCGGCGTCCCCAGATCTTCACTCATGAGGCCAATCCTAGTGCCCTCACCTGGCAGCAGGCCAGAGCCCCTGCCAGCCCTTTGACTAACAACAGGGGAAGAATGAGTCACTGGGGCAGGTAGAATTCCTGCGGCCGTAGAGGTGAAGGGCGACAACATCCAGTTGAAAGCTTCAGAACACAGTACCTTTCTGCTCATTTCTAACTCCCTGAGTCCTCTCTCTCAACCCACACTTCACCACAGATCAGCCTCACTCTAAACTCTTGAGAGCCCTTCCCCCCTCCAGGTTAGGTGTCTAGCAATGGGCAAATAAGTCCTCAGTCTCCCAGCTGCTGCCCCAGGGAGGGAGGAGGTTAGCATCCCCTTGATGAATTGTTATTTAAATTGTGGGTTTAATTAGAAACCACGGGAGCCGGAGCCGCTCTTTTCTCTGGGCTCCTGGAATGCAAGGTATTTGCAAAGGCCTGTAAACCCAGAAAAGAGAAAGACCCGCGTCTGCCTGGTGAATGTCAGCCTGTGGCAGCCCTGGCAGGAGGCACAAGTGACCGCCAGCTGCCTGGAATGTGATGCCCGCAGAGGGACTTTCAATTGCCCCAGGTCATTAAACTGGACGGTACCTATCAGAGAGGACCCAGGCCCAGAGCACCTAACACCCAAGTAGATAAACCAGGTCAGACTCTGAGTCCCAGGGGTTCCTCCAGATAAAGACGTGGTAATCACTGCCTTTCGGGAGACTCAAAGGACACCAGGCCAAGAAACAAGGGGGTTGGGGAGAGCTAGGCTTGCCTTTGTCTTTCATTTGATCTTTGCACTCCACTATTCGCAGAACACATTAAGAGTCGTGGATGTGAAGCACTGTCAGCCAGAACAGTTCAGAAATTGGCCTTGTGGGCAGAGCTTGGAGTTCAAGGAACCAGACACCCCAATGGAGAATGTTTCCTACATAGCTGCCTCAGGAGACACTTAACTCTGCTGCTCCCGGCCCACATGCCCTCACTGTCTTTGCGATCTGAAAATCCTCCTCTGGTTTGTAGTGAGGATGGGAGGGAGGAAGTGTTTCCCCCAAGGGGGAAAATTATTTGGGGGTTCTTGCTGGGGACCATGGGTGGTAAGGTGGTGCCCAGCCTGGCTGGAGTCTCTGAGTAATTCAGCAATCAGCATTCCAGCCTCTTTCGGAAGTGCTCTGTAATTTGCAAACGCAGAGACTTGCAGGATATAAACCAAATCTTTGTTCACCATGGGATGGGAGTGCTGGGAGGCCTGTAATAAAGCAGGCACTATCTATATTTTCTAATTAAAATGAGCTCAGGCTGCCATAGGGCCCCAGCTGCCTGCCTTGCTTACTTCCTTTTCAATAAGAATTTACAAATCCTAAAAGCAGGAAAAACCCCTAGTCTCTGATGACATGTGGTTCCGGTTATACCTGCCGGCAGCTGGAAATGCTTCCGTTAAAAAAATAAAGTTTAGAGTTCTGTTAGTTTAAGAAGCAAATCAGAAAGTTCCTAAAATGTATTTCTAATCAATTTGCTTTTGAACTTCAAAGCGAGGCTGGAGGGGAGTGGAAGTTTAAGCAACCTGAAACTTGGCAAACGCAGCCCTGGATGGTCCAACCTTAAGCGAACGAATCCCGTCCTAGCTGAAAGTCAAATCTTAACCAGGTGGTAGAAGTGGCGCAAAAGATGGCAGAGCCTCTTGTGAACAGCCATAGCAGAATTGTCCTGGTCACCTGGCTCATGGGCAGGAGGTGTGCCTCTAAGCTGCCATACATTTCGATGAAATGAGTGGCTGTCCACAGATGTGGGCCTGCTGGGGTTGCTGTGCTGTAGAATGCCCCAGTAAACAGATCTTCCTGTAAATCTGTATCAACAGTTCAACTGCACAAGCAGCATGTTTTGGGAAGCCAGGTCCCTGGCACCTGTATTAATGGACAACAGGACAGGGATCCAGGCCACATCTTCCTTGGCTCTCTCTCCCCCTAGGAGAGCTTTCAAACAATGTGGGTGACCCCAGCTCAGGCCACAGCCCCTAGAGAATTTTGACAGCTCACAAAACATCCCAAGAGCAGGGCCAGACCTAGTTGCTGAGCAGTCCAGCAGGACGCCCTCTGGGCCAGCCCACAAAGCCTGACCCCCACACTGGGATTTTGATCCCACCATATCCAAAAACTCAACACCATGGCTCTCCAGGCTGTTGTGTTTGCCATGGGGATTAGCTGTGTGATAGGAAGCAGTCTTCCTGTCCATCCCCAAGGGAAGTGCTAGAGGAAGGTGGGTGTTGTCAATTGGCTACCCTTCCAGACGCCTGGGTGAGTATTTTCATTGCTCGTGTAAGATAGCTGCCCCTGCATGAATAACTGGGACCTCTCATGGTAAGTACCAAGGGACACTCTGAGAACTAACTTTTAGCAGGATTAATAGAAATCTCCAAATACACAATAGTATGACTCAGCAATTTCACATCTCAGTATTTACTCCTAAATGTACACAAGGGAACATGGGCAAAGATGCTCACTAAAGTAAGTATTAATGGAAAAACCCACGTAACCTCAATATTCACCAATAGAGGAACTGCTAAGCATGCCATCTCCTCCCACACTGGGGATTATTATCCAGCACGTTAATATTCGTGATGCTAACAGCGTTCTCCATGAGTTGTTTGCTCTGAAAGGGTTATAAATGGTATGCTAAATACAACATACCTATTTATGAGAAATGAAACAGGAACCTGAATTAATCAGCTGGAGAAAAAGTCAGCACAGAGCTGGTGCCTAGACTGATGTGTGGGTAGGGTCAGGGCTGCAAACAAGAAGGGCCTATTTATTACTTACTGTGTGACATGCAAACCCAAACTTGCGGCAAACTGTTCTACCACAGGCTATTTTTGGAACAGCAGACAGACTGCTTCCCAAACCTGTCTGAAGACAGAAATGGCCTGGGATGGTTGGTTGTTAAGGCCTCAACTGTCTGTGTACTTAACAAGCGTCCCAGGTGATTCTTATCAGGAATAAAAGAGACGACCCCGCCCACTAGCCTAAAGGTAAACCTACAGTCACTATTCTGGAATTTCACTTTTCCCAGCGACTTCTCAGCTCTGCTCACAACCCACCGGCTACGGTTACCGG
>LOEQ01005079.1:274621-296710 GCA_001685075.1 Bramus lutescens
AGGACCTTTGGAAGATCAGGCAATGCTCTTAACCGCTGAGCCATCTCTCCAGCCTGAGGCTCAAATTCTTAATGCGTTCTTTTCCCCAGCTTGGCAGCTTTTGCTAAATGGCATAGTCAGTGCCTTAGTTTTTCCTATCTGTAGAACAGATGTCATTAAAAAACACACACACAAAAAAAACCAGAAACAAAACACAAACTAAATCTCCCCAACTTTTCATTTCCCTGGTTCTACTAAGAACACCCAGCTTTCGGAAATCATTACAACTGCCTGCCTAATGTCCTGGCCTGTGCCAATCCTCTCCCCATGTGCCCGAACCCCCCACTCCTAAGGGCTGCTTCTCCTAGGCTACCTCTGAACTATCTCTAGGAAACACCACAGTGCTCACTGCTCAGGCAGGAGCCCCACAGGTCAGGCCCAGAGCAGCTCCTATTTATGAATGCACATCATATCCCCATCCAAACAGGTCATAATTCACCAGCCACAGGAAACATCTAGCCCTTAAAGGGGGTGTGTGAAGATATCTGAACTGAACACCAGACTTACCCATTTCAGAAAAAGCTCAGCTGCTAGGTAAACTGGGAGCTGGGGAAGGGTGGGCCCCACGCTGGTAAGATGGCTATCCCTAAGCCGTCCCTGATTCGCTGCCCATTTCATCTCTACTGAGACCCTGCTGGCACTCACAAACCACTAGTGCCAGGACGTGAGAGCCTCAGAATAGACCTTGAAGGAGCCTGCACACTCTAGAGGGGAAAAACTGGCTCAGGATGAAGTAACCATGGATGCGCTGCTGAGGGAGTGCCCGACACAAGCCAGGCTCCGGCTGTGGGCTCTCAGATATCCCAATGCAGCACCCCAGCACTGGCTCTCCATGCCACCCACTTCTTCCCTGCAACAGGAAATCTCCAAAGGAAGGCTTGACAGGAAGAGGAGGAGGCCTTGAGCCAACTTGGCTCAGATGTGCCAACCCTGGGCAAGGGCTGCCCGACACTCCCTCAGTCAGCCAGTACTGGAAGTCTCTCTTCCTCACCCTTGTGTGACTGACTCCACACACCTGCCACCTGCCAGGGCCACACCTGGGGAAGCAGGGCTTCCTTCCTCAGGCAGTCTGTGCTAACAAGCTGCTTGCTGGCTTCTAGCTCTCCCTCCCTCTATCCTTACACCAGGCTCATCCTGCCCAGGAAGCCCACAACTCCACCCAAAGTAATACACTGTGGCACAGTTCCCATCCTTGGTGTCAGTGAATGCCAGCACAGTCTGCAGCCACTCACAGCGCCCTGGGAAGGATGCCCTGGGACCCACTCTCCTGATCCCCAAACCTCTACACAGAAAAACATCCTGTGCAAGGGGAGGGAATGAAAGCTGAAGGAAACTGAGGACTTGCCTCCCTCCCTTTGTGGGGAGCTAAAGACACCCTGGTGAGTGTGCACAGAGGATAAAGTCGGCTGTGTGTTGTTTGACATAGGCGTAGCCACATCAAGACCCCAATGCCTCAGATACATGAGAATTGCAAAGCTCTCCTTGTTGCCAGTGTTTGCAAAAACTAGTAACCTCAAGCTTCCTTCCTCCTTCCCCCAGTGTTAACCTCCCCCCAGCCCTGAAAGAAATAAAAGCTCTCAGGTTCCTGGTTATCATGGAGTTGGTGCTGCCAGGATGGCCCACCTGATCGCAGTTTTTCAAGAAAGTGCCTATTTCTCTGTTCCCCAGCTGCCTCAGGCACAAGAGGCTTGGTGAGTTGCCTGCAATAGATGTCATTTCCTCCTTACACATCCACCCAGGGCGTCCTTGGCGTCACAACCTGCTGGTAAGGTGTTCTCATACAGTGCCAGGTACCCAGTGAACACACTAGCTTTTGACATTCCACGTTTTTAATGAAAGGAAGAAACAAACTGTATTTCCTAGTTAGAGTTACCAAGCAAAGAACAGTTAAGATAGCGTCCGCTCACTTTTCTTTGGAGCAAAGAGTTGAACCCAGCTTGATTAAAAAGGCTAAGTAGCCATATTTGCAGCGGGAACTACTGGAAGGGAGAAGTGCCAGCCCAATGAGAGTTCAGGGGTAGAAGTGTGCTTCAGAGGGCCAAGCAATGACTCAAAGCAGCACCCTCCTAAGACACAAATGAGCCCCAACGCCCTGATGGGTAGCCTGCTTGCCCATTTACTGGAGATGGTACAGGTGACCTAGAATACCCAAAATACATTTTGGAGGGGCTTAGACAACTTGGTGATTTAGTAACAAATCTCTCTGCAACATTTTTGTCAGCCATCCATCAACCAGTGCACAATGAGGTCAACAGATGGCTCAAAATGCCTAATCACAGCCTGAGCCTGGCCAGGGTGGGTTTGCTTGTTGAGTGAAGCAGGAAAGGCCTTTTTCCCCAGCAAGAATCCACTGTGAGGTCCTGACACTCCCTCCTGTACTTAAGGAAGTGGTGGTTCAGGCTTTACAGAGAGAGCTGGATTCCCATTCACGAACTCCCAACACCAAGACACTAACAGGCAGAACAAGTTCTGCTGCTGATGAATGAGCTCCGGTAATAACAGGGCTTACCCTTCACCATTAAATATTAACCTTGTTCCCAATGATGTCATAAAACCAAGGCCCAGGAAACTCTTGCATGGCCACACTCCCTGCTAAGGCAGGGTCAAGTACTTCTTCCCTGGTAGCAGGCCAGGAGGACCTAGGGCCCTTTGGTGGACAAGAGAGTTACACCATGTGTGCCACACCCGGGGCCTTGGCTACCTGAGACCTGTGATACTGCACACATACGGTCTAACAGGTGTTCCCCAAAGCTGTCCTGATCTCAGGCTGTGTTCACTTGGGACTTCTACCCGCAGGAAGCATCTCCCTCAATTCTCTGAACAAATGGGGGTCCCTGGAAGAAGCACTTTCCACTCTGAACCCTAGAAGCCATCACGTTAACATAGATTCTGTCTCACAGGCATCAGGGGAGGAGGGGCCAAGGAATGTGTTCTGAAGAGGACTGGATGTGTGGGGGTTGCCGGATGAATAGCTAATCCCTACAATGGACACAAAAAGTATTCTGTGGGGTCAGAAAGGATAGAATGGCCACTAATAGGCAGAAGTTATGTGAGATACTTTGACTTGATTTCAGGATGAGCTACCTGACAGCTGCTGCACGTAGAACAGGGTGCTTCAGGAGGCAGTGAGCTCTCTGCCACAGAGGACTCCAAGCAGAAAGGGGCTAGGACTAGCCCACAAACACCCAACAGCTATCTTCTTACACTGGAAAGCTCTACATTCCTCCTAAGAGCTGCACAGCACTGAAAAGCATTGAAAAGCATGGTA
The DNA here is from genome assembly GCA_001685075.1 of Bramus lutescens. NCBI lineage: Eukaryota > Metazoa > Chordata > Mammalia > Rodentia > Cricetidae > Bramus > Bramus lutescens. The sequence continues at coordinate 277,929 of LOEQ01005079.1, forward strand.
CTGGGGACAGGTTCACTGCTCCAGGGTAAGAGGAGACAAAGGGCATGCGACCAAGCCTGGTGTCTCTAGGGTAGCTTCAGGGAGGTCCCAGCAGCATCAGAAAGATTGGGTGCAGTGGGAGAGGCACAGACACACACAGACAAGTCTCTGTGTCCTAGAATCGTGCCATATCCTCGGTGCTCAGTGTCTTCCTTCAGGAGGAATGGATCTAAGACATAAGCAAACCTCTTCTCTGAAGAACCAAAATGATAAAGCTTTGGGCTTCCTGCAGGGTAACGTGTGATGTTCCTATACACTCTGCTAAACCACTCAGTTACCAGTCATGTGAAAGTAACTATACGCAACAGGACCTAACAAAATATGGACAAAAGCAGCCCCAGACTTGACTACTGCTGGCCTAGCGTATCACTATCCCCTCAAGTTTTCCACCAGACATTCTGACTTAAGTGCTACCGGGTGGAAACTGGAACCCACATTTATAAAAGCTCTCTGGGAGCTTGGGCACAATACCCAAGACTGAGAATCCCCAGTAGTAACAGGTGTGTACAAACACCTCACTATTAATCCCATGATTTCACAAACCCAGGGGAAGTGATCTGCTCAAGATCACACAATGAGTCAAGAGGCAGGGAACCTGGACCTGCAAAAATGGCAGCCCCAACCTTCACCTTGCACATGGCAAATAGGCAGATAGGCAGATCTTGGAGCACAAGAGCCTTCTTGGTCATGTCCCTCTACACCAAGAACCTGGGGACCCCAGGAAAATGCCAGTCACGTTTGCCCCACCTCACCCCAATACAGGAGACACTCCCCTGTCCCAGGCTAAACCTTGATGACCTAGAACTACCATGGGAATAGAATTCTCCAAACACCCCTTTCTTTCCAGAAGCAGCATTTAACCAGAGTTTGTAACTGTTTATTAGCATCTGGGAGGAACAAAAGGAGGCTGTAAAAACTGGGTCTCTTCAGTCCTAATGAGCACACAGCCAGAGGAAGCTTTTCTCCAATGACACCACCAGAGACCTGCCAAAACGTGCTGCTTGCCCAGAGCTCTGCCCACGCAGGACTCAGCACAAAGAACCCCCAGGGCCTTGGAAATGTTGCAAGAGCTTGGCCGAGGCTGGGCTATCTCTAGAATGATGACCTCAGTGTCTGCAGAGCAAGGAGTTCCAGTGGACAGGAAAGTCATGGTGTCCTACTCTTGAGAAGTCTCTATCATGGTCAAAGAGCCTGACTCCACTGAGTGACCAAGATGACAGTAGAGTCTCAGAGAGGGCAAAGAGAAGTGTGGGCCACACAGCTCAGGGGCAGGGAAGCCAGAACTGCACACTGTCCTAGCCAGGCCAAACAATTCTGCAAATCCTGACACCTCACAACATCTGCCAATGGGCTCAAACAAGAGGCCTAAGAGCTTGTGGTTGTGGAACAGGAAATAACCAGCTCCAGGACTCTGTTAGGCTGTATTATATACCAACTGCTAAGGGACCAATGCCATCTGGAAGTGTCCTATTTCTGGGGTCCTGGGACAGTATTCCCCTCTTGCTGCCCCATCCCATTCATACCCAGTTTCTTCCAGTGGCTTTCTGTCCACATTATACTCTCTTGGGATGATGTCTGCTCACATTAGTACATGTCCAACACCTACAACCCCCACAGCAAAGCATCAAAGACATCCTAGCCCTATCACCTTGAGAAGATTCCTCTCATGGCCTTGGTTTCTTCACCCACCAAGCCAGGATAAGAGCCCACCTTCAGTGCTCCAACAGCAAGGGCTTGCCTGGGGTTGCCATCATTCCAGGCTCAATGCCCAGTACTGTTTTCTGAGGTTCCCCTCCCGCACACATACAAGTTCCATCTGCTGCTCCATGCTGCCTCCCCAGGCAGGGGCCACACTGGGCAGCTCTAGAGACAAGACAGAATAAGACACAACTGTGGGCCTGCAGGAGTTCACAGGCTAGTCAGTGGACAGACATAGGTTCACAAATGGCAGTGACACAAGGTGCCTCAGAGGGGTTAAGTGATTTTTCAGCCAGGTATAGTGGCACACGCCTTTAATCTCAGCCCTAGGGAGGCAGAGGCAGGTGGATCTCTGTGAGTTCGAGGCCAGCCTGGTCTACAGAGAGCTTCAGGACAACTAGGGCTACTGTCTCAACCTCACCTCCACCTCCTCCCAGAAAAGATAAAGAAGAAAAGCAGTGACTTTTTTACACTCTGTCATACACTTAGTTTTTATTTAAAAGTATGGCTCTTTCCCCACTAACTAGAGCACTGCCATTAACTCCTGACAAGCTGTACGAGTTTTTAAAACATCAAATAAACTACTTAGGAAAACTTCACAGTTTTCTTTCTGTCTTTCTTTGCATTCTAGCTGGCTAGCTGTCTTGTGTTGTCTGACTCCACAATCTCAGACAAGCAGGCCTGGCCCTGGGTGTTCTACTAACCAGAGACTGATGGCCACAGGACAGGGTGTGCACACGGGCACCATGCATGGGGGATTGCAAGGCTTCAGCGCAAACGAAACAAACCTTGTAATACCACAAAAGCAAAAGTCCAGCAAAGCCTACAAACATACACTTCTGAGATGTATGGCCTTGAACAGTTCTACGTCATTTCTGTGTCTAAAGTGCTCTTTCCTAAACACCCACTGAGTCACCTTTTATGCTCATTAAGACTCCGTGAAGTGTGTGTTCCAGGGTCCATTCATCTTTATGATCTCTGCATCCAATGCAGGGCCTGACATACAGAACATGAAAAACTGAATTCTGCTAAGAGAGGAAATGGGCTCAGAGAGGCACACCCAGGGTCACAAATAAAAGCAGCAAGTCTGCCTGATCCCTCAACTCCTTCCTGCCTCAGTCTACTGCCTGTCCTCCCACCAGGGGGCACTATGACCACTGCTACATCACTGGGGCCCCAGGCAACCTGTGACCTACCTGGGCAGGGAGGCCTAGACACCACGGCTACCCATCAGGGAGCTGGCTGGAAATGAGTGCCATGAAGGGGGAGAAAGGACAGATATGACTTGGAGGGAGGATGTCTGCTAAAGACAACAAAGGCAGGGCTGGGGTGGGCAGGATGGGAGGCTGAGGAAGTGAGGGGATGGAAGTTTCTTGGCTGGATTGCCAGCTGTGAAGAAGACAGCATTTATCAGGCCGGGTTGGTGGGACATCACAGTGCAGGAAAGGGTCCAACCCAGACTGCTTTGTTTTCTTGAAAACACTGACAACAAAAAGCATTCTTAGGTCCTCTTCAAACACTGCTATCTGCCCTTCAAGCCTCTAACACTGTCCCTGCGACAGACTGAAATCTTTAACAATCCCAGCCCTTTCCTGATTTACCACCAGCTCCATCAAAAGAAAACAGATAAAATAGGCTTTTATAAAACAGTGCTTTGGGGAACTCCAAGGCCATGAATAAGTCATTGTAAAACTTTATACAGGGTGGGCATTGCTATCCTTTACTGGCTTGTGCTGCCTCAGATTTCAAGGAATGAGAAATACAAAGGGGGGGTGTGTCATGGCTCCTGGCTCCACACCATTACTTCCCATGACAGTGGATCCCGATTCCTGGCTTTTACTATCCTCTGACCAACAGAAGTCACAAAGTCATTGCAAGGTCCCCTTGCAGTCTTATTCCTGTTGATGCCACATTAGCTTTCCGAAGAACCCTTTTAACCACACAACCAGTTAAAGGTGGGAGAGGCAGGTCTCCAAGATGCAGCTCAGACTTAAAAAGCAATGCCTCCTCCTGGAAGCTCAGCTCCCCCACAAAGTCCACCGTGGTCATCCTGACCCAGTTATTGACTTCTCAGGGTAGTAGCCATGTACAACCCTGAGGACAACAAGACCTCCCCAGGGACACTCAGTGTTAGAGAGTGAGGATTCCTCTGAGCAATTCTTGATGGGAGCCTGGCAGCTCAGGCTCTGTGCTCCACACATCCCTCAGTCACAGCTTTTCTTGAGTGGGTTCAGGGCTTCAAACCAGGCCACATTTGTGTTCACAGCTGCTTAATTCTCCTGTGGCTATTTACAAAGGACAAGCCTTGTTACATTTCTCAGAAATGCAGAAGCCATGCCCCACAGGCCTGAGGGGTGGGCAGACCTGGGCTGCAGAGAAAAGCCACTTCCATAGAAGCTGGAGACTTGGGGGGGGGGCAATCAGGCTGATAGAGGCACAAAGGACACAAGACTAGGGATGAGGTAAGGCCACTTATAGTCCTGCCTGAGCCACCAGCTGGAATGTGTCTAATCTAGACTAGCGGCCTATGATAAAAGAGGTGATGGTCCATGAGACCATGAGTGCAAAATGATCTCACCCAAGATCAACTGCAGCCACTAATGTCAGGCTTCTCCTGTGCAGAGAGGACATGGGACCAACCCACAGGCTGTGCCATGCTGATGGAGGTCAAGAGCCAAGCTGGACCTGATGTTGAATGCCAATGGTGGGCTGAGCTGGAGTGGCCCAAGGCCTTCCTGGATGGGTGGTTTATGTTGCTCCCTCTAGGAGCACTGAGGCCTACGGTGATGGGTGTTTGGATGGAAGAGACCAGTTTGTGATGCTGAGGGTTTAGTGCAGGTTCTAAGATTCTCCGTACTACAACTTTTAGGGCTTATTTTAGTGTCTATGTACATGCATGCATTATTTGTGTGGTACTGTATATACAGATACGTGTGTTACGTACGTGGAGGCCACAGGTTTCCTCAGGTGTTGCTCCTAAAAACCCTTGATTTCTAAACACTCTCTAGTTGGCCTGGAGCTCACTGATTAGGATAAGCGCTGAGGATCCTCTGGTCTCCACCTCCCCAGCACTGAGGTCACAAGTGTATGCTACCATGTCTGGCTTTTCTTTTCAGGGCTTAGACAGATACAGTGGCAGAGCTGAGGAGAAGGCAGCAGGTGGGTCAGGCCCATAGTCAACCTGTGGAGAGGGTACAGGCAGGTGAAAACCATTGTTTTGAAGGTCTTAGCACGGAAGTCACTTCAGGGGGCCTGAGGTCACTTTTATATAGGTGAAAACTTAATCTTCACCAGGCCTTTATTCTTTGCAAAACTGAAACAAGTCCTCTGGCCTGAGGCCCCACACAGCCCTCCTTCCTGGTAAAGAACCTTTCTTTGACTTCTTGCCAATAGGTTCACTCTGGTTGCTATGCCCAGAACCAGCCCACACAGTGAATCCGATGGCTAGAAAATAGCTGGACAGGCATTGAAAAATTGTTGAGGAATAGCGTGGGTCTGGAGCCACCACCAAGGCCCACAGGTGTGTGAGGGTTGGGGGAGCCAGTGTTACTAAGGAGCAGAATGTGAGCAACAGACTCACTAGGCAGCTGGGGGCAATTGGGAGGACGGGTCTCCTGGAGGACTGTTCTTTGGTGAAGCAAAGAGACGGAGACCACTGTGTTAGGAGGCACTGAAAGCCAGATTAAAGCAACTCCGTTAGTCCAAGGCAGAGGAAGCTCCCAGGAAGCAAAGCGGCCGGTGTAGAGTTGTAATTTATGGGAGGAATATGGCATGTGCTGTCCTGATAAAGACTCATGACTTGGGCAGGACTAAGCACAAAGCACAAGCAGAAGCCAAGATAGCTACAGTGAGAGCCTTTAAATGACCAAAACACAAAGCTTTCATGAATTCTTTTAAGTAGGCCTTACACTCTGGTACAAACCACCTAAATCTCTGCCTTTTTTCTTCAACTTCCTCCTGAGTTTCTGAATATTAATCCCACAGTGACGTCATTAGCTAGCGCTGCAGTCTGTTCTAATTAAAGCACACTGGGAGCAGCAGGGCTGACAAGGGGTTGTGCACACACACACCTGACTCTCAAAAGACCCTGGAGCATCAGGGCAAAGAGCTCAGGCCCTGGGTAAAAATCAGATACTGGGTCTGTGGTTTCGGAGGAGTCCCTTAGACCCCATGCCTGGGTCTCATTAGGAAAACAGAACTGCCTATCTACAAAGGCTGCCACAAGAATGAAGGAACATTCTTAGCACAGTGCCAGGCAGGCTTAATATGTATTAGAAAATCCAGCCATGGGGCTGGGCATGTGGCTCAGTGGTACTGAATGCCTAGTGCAGCCCTGGGTTCAGTCTTTGGCACTAAATAAAGCAGGCCTAAAGATGTGTGGCTGTAATCTAGAGGGAGGATCAGGTAGGTGTCCAAGGTCATTCTCAGCTATGTATCAGGTTCCAAGCCAGGCTGTGTTACACGAGACCTTGTATTAAAAGGGGAGGAGAGTAGAATCCAGATATCACCCACTGTCTTCAGTTGCCATTTAATTACAAACCTTCCCTCCAAAGTGTGCACACGCCCTTTAATTACTGAGGGGCAGTGCTGTGTGAATAACATACTGGGCTGGCAGTCACAGCCTTGCTTGGGGTTTCAGTGACACTTTGGGGTGACTTGAACCAATTCACTTCTCCACCCATAAAATAAAATGGGAAGGGGAGGGAGGAAATCTTTCTCTCTGCCTCCTGAGGAGGCTGGAACAATAGGGAGCTGATGGCTCAGGGCAAAGTGTAAAGTGCCCACCTGGGGCCAGTGCATTCTGCCTGCCCAGGAGAGCCAGCTCCAACCTGCCCATCTGTCAGCATCCCTCAGAGCTCACTTGTGAGGGTTCTTGGAAGGCCAAGCCAAGAAAACAGAGGGCAACAGCATGAACAACAGGGGCCCAGTTCCAGCCTGGCCAAGCACTGGCTCTGCTGGACCTAGCGTAGTGGTTGAATTCCTGTTAGCTCTTGCCAAATGCCCACCCCTGGGTTTCCTTGAATCCCTGCAGGAACAGAGGCCCAAGCAGAGGACACTCACACCTATTATTAACACATGGCCGACTAGTTCTAGAAGTCATTCATATGCTCCCCTAAGCCAGGCCCCAGATTCAACCTGTCCTTGCCAACTTCCATAATTGTGGCAAGTTGTGCCCTGTGCCTAGCATGCTTTCATTCCTCCCCTGGCCAAGCTGAAACCTAGCCCCACTTCTTCCAAGGAGTGCACACCCCACCCCAGCTCTCTCCCTGGATTCCCCCCAGAATCCGACATCCATCTAGCACTCCGTTTCTCTTCCCAGTACCACCATCTCTCTGCCTGGTCCACAGGACCTTGGTCCTGCACTCTACATCAGCACCAGAGCGGATGAACTGCTAACTTCCTCTGCCAGTGACTTCTTCTCACACTTAAGATTCTGGGGACTGAAAACAGCAAACCAGCATCTTCAGGTGGGAAAAGCCTGAGGTTTCTGAGCCTGAAGCCAAGTTAGGGCATGGGGTTCAGGAGAAAAAAAAAACATGGATCACTAGTAACCTCCACCTGCCACAGGAACTATCAACTGTGTGGCCAGTCCTGGAGGGGCCAACATTGCCTTCAACCCTCCAGAGGGCATGGACAGCAAGGACAACAGGCTGGAGTCAGCAAGCTGAGTGGTAATCAGGGGAGGCGGGCAAGCCCTGGCTCTCTGCCTGGCTGCCTCCTCCAACCTGCCACTGCACATAAATTACAGGGAGGAGGCCAGTGGCCAACTGGCTTCGAGACTGGCCCTGCCTCTCTCCAGCACAAGGAAGCACTTTATGTAGTCCAACGCCTCATTATCTGGCATCTCTGTCACACCGGAAAGAGCAGATAATGGGAGCATGTCGCACTCTGAAGTCCCTCCCTGCACAAGCCTGTCCTTGAGTCCCCACTTCCTGTGTGGCAAAGGCTCAATTAATTCCTTACTGAGAAATCTGCAGCCCTTCAATCTAACCACAACATAACTCGCCCCCCCCCAAATATTCTATTTAGCTTAATTCACTCACAACATATTTGCTGAGTGCCTCTGATGTGCGGGGTGCTGCACTAAATCAAACCACTGAAGGGCCCTACGTCCCACCCCCTAGAACCCTGAGCAGATCGCAGCCAAGTACCTAGCTCAACATGTTTTCCCCCCACTCAGGGGTACTCAGCAGTTGGCAGCTGTCTTTTTCTCTTCCACCTGCTACTGAAGAAAACTGCTCTCTCCCCAGACACCTACCTGACACACTCACCCAAAAGTCTCTGCGCCATACCAGAAAAGCAGGCAGCCCAAGCCAGCTACTCAGCATGTTGAGCCACAGATGCCTACAATGAGGCGTGTCTTGGCTCCACCACAGGACTCTGGGCTTTTAGGTGTTTTCCTGTGTTGGAGTTACAGGAAGTTGGGGGGTTGACAGAATTACAGAGCGCACTGGGTCCGAGGTCCACTCTGGGGTCAACTTGTATGATGTGTGGAGCTCTCGCTGCCTCTTTCCAGCAGACAACAGGCACAGAAGAAGTGGTATAGTATGACCCCTCCTACCAGGGATGCAGACATGCACACAGAGTAAGAAAGAAGACGGGACGCTGTCTGAGTGGCACGGCAGGCTAAGGGGCATAAATGAGATGCAGAGGCGTGCAGGTTAGCATTGTAACTCTAGGCTAGGAAAGAGGTTTTTAGCTGTCCAGCCCAGAAGCAATGAGGCAACAGGAAGCCTATGAGGCCAAGGACAGCCAGACGACACACTAGGAGGCTGAACATAACAGAAGTCATGAGGAATATTAAGCAATGACATTACCTAGAGTCACTAACCAGAAAAATCAACAAGAGGTTAACAAGATGGCTCAGTAGGTAAAGGTGCTTGCTTGCTGGGCAAGTCTGATGACCTGACGTTCAATTCCTGGATGCCGCAATGGAAGAAGAGAATCAAGACCTGACTATCCTCCGACTCCCACATGTGTGCTATGGCATGCACGCACCTGCGTACCAATCGCCAATTTTTTTATAAAAGCATCAAGGGCTATCAGGCAGAGGACTTCTGACACCAGTTAGCAAAGTCACAATAAGCAAGATGCCACTGCATCCATTTAATCCTTTTCTATGAATCGGACATAGACGAGAGGTCCTCCCCCAGGACAATAGCATTGCTAGAAAACCAAAAGACGGTAGTTCAAAAAAACCAAAAAATAAATAAATAAAATAAAAGTTTTGAGATGAGAATGTGGGTAACTTGGGTGCAACTCAGAAGCAATCAAAGACCTTCTGCATGTCTGGACCAGAGGTGGCATGCAAGGAACTAAGGGGGTGGAGTGGGTGGGGTTCTCCATGCACTCAGAAGGTAAAATGGGCTTGGATAAAACCTAGCAAGAACAAGTCAATATGGGCTATGATTACAAAGAGGTAACTAATACTCCAGCCTGGGATGAGCAACACTTCATGTCAGCAGTGTATTTCTGGAGTCCAGCCACACCTACTCATTTGCATACTGTCCAAAGCTCCTTTTGCATGGCTAGGGCAGAACTGAGCGGCTACAACAGAAGCCAGTTGCCAAAAACCCTAAAATTCTTCATCTTTAGCCTGATAGAAAAAGTCTGCTGGCCCGTGTTAGACAAATGAGGAATTAACACTGACAAACACGTTGTCACCCTCGGGGCAAGAGACTCACACCTAAAGCCCCTGTCTTCCCTCTTATCTGAGCAGTTCTCCCAGAGGCAGCCTCACAGTTCCTAGAAGCTCCTGGCCTGGTAAAATGTGTATCCTCAGCAGCTTTAGAGGTTTAGCACCTAGGGCTTTTCCGAATCCACTCAGGTGAAAAGACGGGTGATCGGCTAAAGAACCACTACAGAAGGATGTGTGCCTTCCACACAGGAGGACTGGAAATCACAGGGAGAAAAGTGGTCTTCTTATTAAGCTGTGCAACTTTCCTCTTGTGTCATTAACGGAGGACAACAGTCATGTTTGGGTCTTGGCCTGATACTTAAAAACTTTCACTCACCTGTGATTTCCGACTGCCTCTTACAGAACGACGACATTCCAGGGGACCTGTGGTCTGGAGGTGGCTGAGGCCTTTGAAAAGAGAGTGGTGAACAAACCCAACACTGCCCGTTTTACAAATGCAGGCACAGTGGCCGGAGAGAATGGGACCTGCCCAAGGCACCTGGCCCTGGAAGTTCAAAGTTCATCTCACCCCCAAGTGGCTACTGTGTTTGAGGTTCCATGCAGGCTATAAGGGGTCAACCGAAAATAAGTGCTCTCAAGGAACCCAATCCTGGTGTCTAAATAATGCAGGCACAGCAACAAAACAGAGAAGCCTGGCAGTCCCTCAGGCTTGGCCCTTGCCTTTCAAAACACTTCCCATAGGAGAAAGATGGCGGGTGCCTTCCTTCCACAGTTCCACATGATCACAATAGGGCAATGCAAGGAACTCAAGCCGCAGAGCACTCTGGGGATCAGAGGGAGCCACTAAAAACCAGAGCACAAGCAGAACCGTCTTCTCCCTGTGAGACTCGGGGTTCCTCTCTTCCAGTGCAGACAGACCAGCAGCACAGGAAAGCACCCAGGCTCTGAAACTGCAGCAGGCACCTGTCACGCAGTCAGCCTGCCCTCCTGCTGAGGAGGGAGGGAAAAAATGTACACCACACTCTGTCTCTGGAGCAGCAACATTCCACGGCATGACCACAGATGTCATGGCAGGACAGACAGACAGACAGGACTTGAGAAACAGATGAGATCAAAAAACAGGCTCCTGCTTTGGCAGGTAGCCAAGATAATCTCCACCCCTTCCTGGGTCAGGAATAAAGCCAGTCAACCCCTCCACTGTGGCCTCCCTCCTCTGAGGCCCCCTGGGCCTGAGGGAGTTAAGCAAGAGAGGGTGTGAAGTTCACCTTCCAAGGCCTGACAGTGCAGTTCCCATACAGGGCTAAGCACAGGCTGAGGCCACAGAGAGAGGCAGATGTCAGTCCACATCCAGCACCAAGGGCTAGCGCTGCACCTGGCACGGATGAGCAAACCTGGTGAGCTTATATAACAAAGGGCTTGTCACCACTTCCTGTGATCCCCAGCATTCCAACACAATGACACATGCTCAGCCCTGGCTTTGAAGTGTAGCAACTCATTCAGATGGCCCCAGCAAACTTCAGCTGGAAGCTGCCTACCCTCCCTTACCTTCTCACTCCCTTCACAGGGCGCCTGAGACAGCACTGGCTTTTGTTTGTGTGTTTTGATATTCTAGTTTAAGTTGCTTTTTAAATTTGCTTTTGTGACTAAATAATCTGCATTTGTTTTTGAAAATGCAAAATAATCCAACTTTCCTGTGACCTGTGACAACCACTGTTGACATTGTGGTCTATTTGCTTCCAGCCCTTTACAAGTATGTGTGGAAAGGGGGAGAGGCAGGGAACACAAACACATGACTTTTCTTTTCTTTTCTTTTCTTTTTTTTGCAAGGGGGGAATGTTTGAAGACAGGGTTTCTCTGCATAACAGCCCTGGCTGTCCTGGAACTCAGATCAGGCTGGCCTCAAACTCAGAGATGTGCCTGTCTCTGCCTCCTGGGATTAAAGCCATGCATCACACCTATCAATATTCAGCTTTTTATGCCTTTCTTAAGCATTTCACCTCCAGCTTCTCCACAGTCCCACGGAAATTCAACCTCTGCTGACGGCTCCTCTTTAACCACTGGCAAGTGCCTCACATCAGCTGGGAAGTGGGTACTCGGGGAATTCCCAATGTTTTCCTTTTCCCAAATGTCCTATGACCTATAACTAAATCATTGTAACTCTCTTCTTTCTATTCTTAAATGAAATCTTCAGACTCTCGCAGTGCCTCAACTGTGCCACCATGTTCCCATGAGCCCTTGTTTTTCTGGGCATTCTTTATGACTTAAAACCAAGCCAACAACTTTTCTGTTTGTGACAAGGTCTTGTGTACCCCAGAGCGGCCTAAAATTCAATACATTTGTGCACCACTACACCCGGTTTACATCCTGCTAGAGTGAATTCAGGGCTTTATATAGAGAGTATACGTGTATGTTGTTCATATATAAACAGGTACGGGGGTGAAGGCCAAAGGTGATTCTTGGTCTCATGCCTTGATGGCTCTCCACCTAATTTTTTGAGACAGGATCTCACTTGGCAGGAATTTGTCAAGTAAGCAAGACTGGCTGGTCAGGACACCCCAGGATCTGCCTCCCTCTGCCTCCCTAGTGCTGGGATTATAAGCATGTCCCATTACGACATAAAGGTTCTGGGGAGCAAACTCTACAGTCCTGCAGGGGCATTTTAAAATCAAATACATGACACATGACAATCTGCAATGCACAGACTGACTGCTACAGTATGATCCCAAAGACAAACTCATGATTTTGAGTCCAGCCCACTTGCCAGTCAATGTTTGAACATCTCTGGAGCAAGGCTGGTAAATGCCGAAACTCCTTACAAAACGGTGGTCTTTCATTAAGGAGCAGGGCAAGTCACACGGCAGCTACAGAGGCGGACTAAGGGTGACACTCTGACTCACTGGTCCCCGAATTCTATACTGAATGCAAGGTTACTTCCGTGTCTAGTCACACAAGCCTTTGAAATTCAAATATATAGATCTTCAGAGGAAAGCCGGTCTCAACCAGAGCACCTCTGATTCCTGTTTGAATTTTTTAGAAGTCTGGGGAAAGGCACAAGAATGCATGAACCTGGTGTCCTGTTTCAGTCTACTTCTACCACACAAGCATAAAATAACTCTAAAAAGGAAAGAGAGCATACCACCGACATTTACTCTCATGGTACCAATGGAACACAAGCTGCTAAACTTCAGGGAACCTGAGGTTCCAAAGTGTTTGCTACTTACAGTACAGGTGAAGCCAGAGCCATGAGAGTAGAGGTGCTATCAAATGGAAAGAGGTTCAGGTATCTGAGATAGGGTCAAGGAGGTGCCAGAAAATAAAAATAAAGAAACCCAACTAAAGAGATGGGGGAGGAGAATGGTATTTTAAAAAATGAAGACTCTATCTATGGACTACAAACTGACCAAACTACTTCATCAGTAGCCCACTGTGAGCTGCCACTATCAGCAGCTTCTGCTACACCAGAGGCGTCATGGCTAAAACCTTTAGAGATGCCTCCAAACAAAAGGCCTGCCTGCAGAGAGTTTCCTGTTTTAGAATCAGGCAGGCCCACAGCCACCTTACCCCACAGGGACCCAGAGTTAGACCTTGCCATGAAGCAAGGGCAAGTAGGCAAACCCAGCCACACACTGGAGTTCAGTGTTTGTACCTGGACAACCTGTGGCCCAAGTTCTGGCAATGTAGTCCAGGCTGTCACAACATTCTCAGCTGTCCTCAGGGTGACTGGCAAGTGATGACACTGACTCCCACCATCCTGTCATTTCACAATCACACCACAGATGGATTTCAAATAGATCCAGGCCCCATGGAAGATGGCTAAGAAGCAGAGTGATTCCTCAATCTTTGAAATCTTCCTTCTGGCCCTCTAGCTGGACACAGGGGCCCATGACAGGAACTGCAGAGAGAACTGGCTGGAGGATCCCCAGACCAGCAAGCACCTCCAGAGGCTGCTGCTTTCCTCTGGTGACCCAAAGGGCTCTCAACATTTGTTTCTCAAAGAACTTGTCCCCTGGAAGGACAATGACCACAAGTCACACGTCAACATGAGCCTAGAATCCCAAGCTCCCTGTTCCCTTTGCATTCTCTCCTTCAGAGGACATTCAGAACCACAGGGTGGCTTCACTGTGGCTTCCTTCTACAAGTCAGCATTGGTCCTGACACATGGGAATGCTTCCAACTCCATGTGATGTCAGATGGGACAGCAGAGCCGCCAAACCGAGCCTCAATGGCCAGCTCCATCTACCTGCAGAGCACCACGGCTGTTTCCACCAGCTCCTGAGTCCCATGGAGACGAGCCAGGCAGTTGTTCTGCCCGTTCTTGCTTTATGTTCCTCTGGAGGTGAGCAGCCAGCAATCACAGTGGGATGCACTTCCACTCCCACCTAGCCGTTGGGACCCTGACAGAATATGAACGGCTGTACTGGAAGATGAAGTAACTACAGATTTCCGCTGAAGGGATCTGAGCTATTGACAACAGAGATTCAGAAAATTCTAGACCTCGATAAGTGCTTGGTCAGTTTCCCTCCACTGACCAACAGTGTTGTTCAGAGAGCTGTCTGAAAGGCCAGGCATATGCTTCACGGCTTAAGTATACAACCTTGGGTCAGATCCTTGCAGCCCCTGCCCACAGACCTTACATTTGCATAACTAAGGTCTCTACCTCAGGGCTCCACTGAGGGCCCCCTCTGTAGCTCATCCCCATGGGCTGCAGACACACGTTTTCCTAGAGCACTGATCTGACCCCATTACTTCCTTGCTCCAGTGTCTTACATACCCATCATGGAAAGACTGGTGGGTTCTGGCTGGCCTCACAGTGCTGAGACCACCAGAGCTGATACAGAGCAGTGTTCTCAACACGCCCTGCACCTGAGCACAGGAGGTTAGGGGTGGACACAGCCCCAGGTCCAGATATGTCTGTCCATTACTAGCTGTAGGCTTCAGTTTCCTCCTCGAAAGATTGAGGCTCTTAAGTCTCATTAAAGCATGTGTGGACCTGAGAGCAGCACATACAGCCCTAGAACTGCCCTTCTGCAGGAAAGGAAAAGGGAAGGGCCCTTTCCGAGGACAGCCACAGGCCTGAAAGCAAAGCCCTTCTTGGCTTTAAGGAGCCCTAAGTCTAAAGCTGGGCTAAGGACCAGGACAATCATTGTCAAAGTAATACAAAAGTCATAAGGCTCTTCCCACACATCAATCCCTGTGCTCTGCCACAGAAAGCAATGGCTTTCAACCCTACAGTGACTGGCACACGTCCCCTAAACATCATCTCATTTTGCCACCTGTAAAGTGGGATCCTCATGATATATGCCCTCAAAGACCAACCATGAAGCTCACACACAGCAAAAGTGACATACAGTAAGTGGTCAGGAAACACTAGACTCATTAACCCCCTGTAACAGATGGGGCATTCTAGGCCTGGAAAAGCTAACATTGTATTCTAAGTTACACAGATTCCATGCCCAGGCACAGCATGTGAGATCAGGCCTTCTGACGCAGGTTTCATGCCAAAGACAATGGACCACCAATAGGAGGATCCTGCAATGTTTGGGTCAACAGTTTTGAGTCTCCTGTCCTGCTGCTCCCCTCTATCTCTGAACCTCCCCAATTCACCCATGACTGAGACCCAGCTCCCACATCCAATCACTGTGCTAAGAACTTCTCCACATGGATCTTGGCCCACCTACTTGGAACTTGCGTTGACCAGCCTCTTCTACTTCCTAACAAGCCCCTGAGTTTGGGCTTCATCAAGGTCTTCCACTGTAATTCTTAGCATTTGGTGCCCTGGCTGGGAACCTAGCCCTGTAGCACAGTTATTATAGCTTGCTCTGAGGTGATAACCATCACACATTCACAGGTCATTATGTGGAAGAAGAGAGGTCAGACTGGATTTGCTTGACCCCACCAGAGTTTTACCAAGCTATACTATGTGCCACAGAGGAGGGAAAGGGATTTGGTCAGCAGAGCTCCAGCTGACACAATCACAAGCCAGGGGGAAAATTCTCTGGAGAGAGACAGCTCAGTGTTGAATGTGCTCACTCATCTTGCACAGGACTGAGGTTCAATTCTTAGCACACATCATGGTAGTTCACAACCATCCGTATTTCCATTTACAGGGCATCCCACACCCTCTTCTAGCCTCTAAGGGTACCAGGCATGCACATGGTGCACATACATACATACTTGCAGGCAAGACACCCATGAGCATAAAAATGAATTACAAAGAAAAAAATCAATCCAAGCTGTGCAGAAGGCTAGCCTGGGTGGTAAGGGACAAATGCACTTAGCATTGAAGTTTTCAGGGATGAATGGGGTGATGGTCAGCTAAGGGATTCCCCAGGCACTCCCAAGGGCCCTACGGTCTAGGAGAGCAGGTCACACAATCAACCATCATGGGTTACTTAAAAACTGACATCCTGGCATAGAAATCAGGTATGGAACACTCCTATAATGCTAGCACTTGGGAAGCAGAAGCAGGAAGTTCCTTGCAAGTTTAAGATCAACCCGATTTACTGTGTGTTCCAGGGTGCCTAAAGCATCATAAAAGACCTGTTCCAAAAGAGAGGAGGAAGAAAGAAAAGGAAGAAGAGGTGGTAATGGAAGGGAGAAAGAAAAGAAAAAACAAAACAACATTCAAAACGTATGTGTGCATACATGCACACACCCACACATTCTTGAACATGGTTGTGCACAAAAACACACATGCATATACGCTCACACACATAAGCAAATATGGGCACATGCTCACACCCATGTGTGCACACCCCCCACACACATGCGAACATATGTGCACACACGTTCACACATGTGAGCATACATACACACAAAATTAAGAGGAACCATGGCTCAGTTATCTAAGGTATAAACTGAGCAAATCAAACTTTAAAATTCTGTGTTCCTGTTGGTCCTAACGGCTATCAGGCTGGCCTACTGTGGAATGGAAGTGCTACATACACTGAGTGCACTGAACTAGACAGATATTCCGTGGCCTCTTCAAACTACAGAAATTATCAAGAGTTCAAACATCTGTCCTTTCCTGGGTTTAACCTCTTACCTCTAAACACATCTGGTCTGAATCTGGTACTCCAGCATGAATTCATTAATGTCACAGTCCCCAGAACAGGCATGGAAGGATAAATTAGGACCTAGGCAAAGCTGGGAATAAGACAGGCCTCTGAGCGAGAATGCAAACACCTGGGTTGAGGGGACAGAAAAAATAATGAAGGAAATGGAAGAGATTTGTGAATACTATTTGCGCTGGATTTTGTTAGTGTTAAAAAGTGAACCTGTAGTTCCTACACTTTCCAAGGTCTCATCCATCCTTCACATCCAAGTGATCCTACCCTTCTATCTGGATGTCCATTTTCTCCGTTGCTGTAGCCATCCTTCATGGGGCCTCCTTTACTTCCTGCATTCCCACTTTCTTTTGCAGCCCCAGACAGAGGTTCCTGTGTCCTCAGGAACCCCTAACAAAGCCAGTGGCCACACATCTTCCCAGCTACTCAGTCAAATCCTAGCAGACACATTGATTTTTTTCTTGCCATTCATCTGTCAGAAAACCACGGGTCTCTGCACCTCCTGCTGAATGGCACCCAAGTTCCAATGGCCTGTCTGTCTCCTCCACTCAGCCAAATCCAAGGTCTCACACTCAGCAGGCCAAGTGCTCTACCCCTGAGCTACATGCCAGCACTGAAGTAATACATCAAATCATTCAACAACTCTGCTCAGAACCTTCTATTGGCTTCCTACAGTACAAGACCTACCCACAGGAGGCTCAAGGTCTCTCTGTTCCACACCCCTCAGAGTTGACCTGCCCCGCCCAAGGGTGTTGACCTCCGCACTGCCCCTTGAGCAGCCCTGCCAGCTCCTGCCTCCGCCTCCCCCTCTTGCCTGGCCCTTCTCTGGTGTGCAGTTCTCTTTTGGAGGTACAGTTCGCAGCATCTGGCCTTTCAGTAAAGTCCCTTCTAAACTCTACCCTACATCTTAGCCCCAGGGGAATGAGTTATTCATGTTGAGTGCAGTTCTGTTCCTACCAGCTACCACAGAACAGCACCTAGCATGTGGCACTTGTTTTTTGAGACAGGGTTTCTCTATGTAGCTTTGGATATGTCCTCGAACTTGCTCTATAGACCAGGCTGGCCTGGAACTCACAGGGATCTGCCTGCCTCTGCCGGGATTAAAGGTTTACGCCACCAGCGCCCGCCAGGCAGCATGTAGCACTTCTAAGCAAGAGCTACTGAATGAATAAAAGAGAATACATAAACAAGGTCATTCTCATTCCAGTTGGAGACTTTGGGTTCAGCCAGCAAATCCTACTCAGTGAACCTCCACTCTCCAACACACACACCCCTACACCTGTCAAGCCACTTCTCCCTTCTGGGCCTTGGGGAGCCCATTAGTCACTGTAAGCGCCTCACCAGCAAGGGCTGAGTCACTCCCCAGGGTCCTGACTAACCCTTTCTCCATCCCCAGGACAACCCCACCACACACACAAGCTCCTTTCCCTTCCAGCATGATGGGAAATCCAGAGCTCCCCTTGGAGAAAACAGAAAGGAACTGAATGACCAAGAGGAAAAGTCAGTCCTTCCTGGCTCAGCATTGAGAAAGCTCATGCTTCTCAGGAAGTCAGTACCTCTGAAAGTGAAACATTAATAGAAATATTACTGGAAAATACCAAACAGGAAGCAAAGGAAAATTCCATTGCGGAAGCAAGGTCCTCAGTCCATGTGCCTCAATGGTCTCAGCAAAGCGCTTCAGAATCAAAACATAGGAAGAAACGGAACTCAATCAGGCTGTCACCCTTCCTGCCAACTCAAGCTCTGGCCAAGTGGCCTCCCCACCCTGGCTTAGAGGGCACTGGCCTCAGAAGACAAGGCTGTCAGTCCAGCTAGAACTTGCAGAAGGGCAGGGCAGGCTCTGCTCAAACTCTCCATCTGCAAACGGGTAATTCAGCGTCTTCCCCAAAGTGGGTCTGAGAAGCCAATGAGTTACAGGCATAAAAGTGACCACTGTGCTGTGGAATAATTACAAGATCACAGTACCAGTCACTCTTATGGGGTACAGGGAAATTACAGAGTAAAGTAAACAACAAACAAAGCAGAACAACTCGGGTGTGAGATGAAATTGGAGGTGATACAGCATGTGGTTAGAAACAGACTCTGAGATGAAATTGGAGGTGATACAGCATGTGGTTAGAAACAGACTCTGGCCCCAGCTCCAATCTCGAGAGAGAGAGACAGAGAGAGAGAGACAGAGAGAGAGGAACTTATAGTACCACACACATCAAAGGAGGGCAGTGAGAAGAACTGCATAAAGCACACAAAACAGCAGGTGGAATGCATGTCTAGCATGACTGTGCAACTCCCTTAGCCACAGTAACTGCTCTTTCTCTGCCCAAACATCTCCTCAGAGGAGC
>LOEQ01005080.1:18688-29123 GCA_001685075.1 Bramus lutescens
TGGGAATTGAACTCAGGACCTTTGGAAGAGCAGGCAATGCTCTTAACCACTGTGTCATCTCTCCAGCCCCCTTGTTGTTATTTTTTAAGGCAGGATCTAAGAAGCTCACGCTGGTCTAGAACTTACTCTGTAGCTGAGGACAACCTTGAATTCCCAATCCTCCTGCCTTCACCTCTTTGTACTTACTGTACAGTGGTGTTGGAGGTGCTGTGGGGTAGAGCTCATGGCAATTTGTACCCCATGCAAGCACTCTACCCACTGAGATGTATCTCCAGCTCTGGCTTTTTTTCAATAGATTGTATTTATTTATTGGCTTATTGATTGATTGGTTGAGTAGGATCTTACTAGGTAGCTCTGGCTGTCCTGTTCATTATGTAGAGCAGGCTGGCGTCAAAATTGGTTCATTTATATGGTCTTTATTTATTTATCTATTATTTGAGACAGGGTTTCTTTGTGTAGCTTTGGAACTTGCTTTGTAGACCAGGCTGGCCTCAAACTCACAGAGATCCGCCTGCCTCTGCCTCCCAAGTGCTGGGATTAAAGGTGTGAGCCAACACCGTCCAGCAAGTTTTTGAGATATAGGGTCCTGGTTTGTTAGTTCAGGTTGCCCTTGGATCATCCTGCCTGATCCCCTTGGATACTGAGATTATAAGCATGGACCTCCATGTTTTTTTTTCTAGCTGTTTGTTAAGTGTAATCTTCCTTTTTTTTTTTTTTAAACCCAGAAAGGGAAATTTGCATTGATAGTACATCTACTGTATTGGAGACTGGACACTGGTTAAAATTTATTCCTCATTCTATGGAAAGGCATAAGTTGGTATTGCCTCCTGGCTAAGCCATTTCCTCATCAAATCAGTTAACTTACTTTAGCCTCAATTTCCTCATCTGCAAAATGAGCATTTGGTGAGGCTCCACGAAAGAAGGGAGGACTGGAAGGAAGTAAGTAGGCTCTTGCTGCTAACATTTATTGAGTTTTATGGAGCGCTCCCTGAGTTAGGGCATCCTGCCAAGTACTTTACCTGCTTGCTTCAGGTGCTTATAGTGACTGCGTGCATTAAGATAAGACACTCAGTTAGGGTGGAAGTTAAAGTGGTCACAAGGACAGAATCTTGGGATCATCCCCAGGCAGTACCCACCTTTGCCAGCCCACCTCAGGGGTGTTGCTTTAAGTGAGCTGAGTTAATTGGTTCAGCTTGACTTTGGACAGCTGGGAAATTTTTTTTTGTTTCCTCTGGAACAGGCATTGGCACGCAGGCTTCTCCAGTGTGGCTGCCTGGCTGACCTGGCACTTGTCTGCGCCACTGAAATTATGCTTTGGTTCACCCTTCACTCCTTGGCACAGCTTTATTTTGGAAGCCCCTCTTCCCTTTCCCTCCCCCAAAGTAGAAAACTGGGTTGAATAGGCAGGCTGACAATCCATCCTGGTCTTTAGGGAGGTTAGACAAGCCATCAGGCATCCCTACAGAGGGATTCTCAGAGGCGACTTAATATGGAATCTAGTCAGGGATCATAGGAGGGTTCTCAGAGGCGACTTAATATGGAATCTAGTCAGGGATCATAGGAGGGAAGCTCAAGCTAGAGCGGGGCATGAGAAAGAGCTCTAACGTGTGTGTGTGTGTGTGTGTGTGTGTGTGTGTCCCTCTCCTAGGAAGGAAGGGTCATCAGGCTTCTTGCTGGCAATCTCATGTCTCCTGGGACTGGGATAGGGTGGCAATTGGTCTTGTTTTCTGCTCTGGTATTCCAGACGGAGCCCTGGGTTCCCTTGGACAGCTGATATGACTGACCCATTCTAGATCTGAATGACCACTTTCCCACCCAAATTCCAAAATTTGCTTTTTGGTTTTTGTTTGTTATGGTACTTGAGATGGACCAGAAGGCCACCTGCATGCTGGGCACGTTCTCCGCACCCTGGGCTACATCTTCAACCCCTCCAAGCTTATTATATTCTAGGGGTTTCCATATACACCCCCTTTTCATTTCTAAAGCCTTGAATTCTCCACACATATTCAACAGAAGTAACACATCCCAGTCTTGGAATTCTGACACCATTACTAACATTACTAACCTGCCCTCCCCCAAATTATAAAAAAACAAAACTGTGGACTCTGTCATAATGACTTCTGACCAAAATGTTGAAAATGAGGCATATTGTGGGGCTTGAAGAAAAAGTTCTTTGGGCTCAGTTTAGGGGAACAGAGGGTTAAAAATGAATACAGGTGGACACTGAGGCTCATGACTGTCTTCACCCACCTTTGATAGAGAAACACACTAAGTCTTTTGAGTCTTGGTTTTGGAAGTCTCCACATCTCTAGCTCTGCTCGAATTCTCATAGCCTGGGGCTGCAGAGGTGGAAAGAGGGTACATTTATCCCTCCCTCCCTCCCTCCCNCCCTTTATTTATTTACTAGTTTTTCCAGACAGGATGTCTCTGTGTAGCCCTTGCTGTCCTGGAACTCACTCTGTAGGTCAGCTTGGTCTCACAGAGATTCAACTGCTTCTGCTTCCCGAGTGTTGGCATTAAAGGTGTGAGCCACCAATGCCTGGCAAGACAATCCTTTCTAATGGCTTGTTTTCTCAAGTTGCATTTAAGTTAAAGAATGAAAACAAAACAAAACAAAAAAACAAAACCACTACCTCAAATACATAAGTCTGCCTTAGTTAACTGTAAGGTTAGAGTTTTACCAGTTAAAATAAGTTTTTATTAAGCTGCCTTGAGAGTTTTAATGGAGCCTTTAGGATGCTCAGATGACACAGACATGGAGAACCGTCCCAGGGTAGAAATTTATTTGCACATGTTGAAAGGTTGAACGTGGGGTAGCAGAAGCTTCCAGGAGGGGTCTAGAGGAGGTGATGATTGTCACTTCCAAGTATTTTCCAGGGCCTTTGCCATATTTATAGACTGGTGTTTAAAAGAAACACTATCCCCTGGTTTTGGATGCTGCGCTTGGCTAACTCTGACCTGGGGCCAAAGGCTTTCATATTGAATTGGACTGTTGGCTGTTAAATTGAGCTCAGCCTCTGAACTCTGTGTGAGGTTGTGTTTGGAGAGGGGTACGTGGGAGGGAAGAGAAATGTGGAAGTTTTGGAGAGCAGAGGAGCCAGGCTTCTGAGAAAGAACCCGTGGAGAAGTGAGGTGGGTGACCCGCCAGGAAGCATGGGAACACTTTCCATTGTTTGCTGAGTCCAGTTCCCCACTTCTCTGACTTGTCCATTCTTCCCTGGCCCTACTCCTGTCCCACCTCCTCCCCTGCTCCTAGAATAAGGTGGAGAAGGTAGGTAGACTGTGTCTAAGCTGCCCTAATCAGAGATCTTTCTCTGCGTCATCATAGGTGCCCAAAGATTCCAAGTGGCTGCTTGCGCACGTTAGAGCGTAGCCCGTAGTACATTCTTGCTCAGAGCTGGCCTCTATCAGAGATGTCATTGCCCAACGAGGGTGCTTGGGATCAGAAGTGATTTGGATTTTCACAGATTTGGAGTGTCTGCAGCTACATGACCAGCTTGAGGACAGGGCCCAAGTCAAAGCATGAAACTTTTGTTTCTTGTGTAAGCTGTTGCTCCACACAAGCTGTACACGCAGCCGGAGGGTGATTTTTATGGACTGTAGAGCACCTGCGTTTTGATTCAACCTATAAGGTTGGGTATAGGATTTTCCACTTATTACGTCACTTTTAGTAATCAAAGTTTTGAATTTAGATTTTCAGAGGGAGGGTAGCCAGCCTATTCAGGACTATAACTCCCAGATCTTCTGCCATGGAGTGTTTCATGCACAGACATAGAGAACTTCTAAATGGTATTTTAAAAAATCAAAAGGACTTGTACATTATTTTATGTGTATGTATGTGGGTGCACACGAGTATGTATGCTATGACCACATGGCTGAGGTCAGAGGGCAAGCTGATCCCATTTGTTTACCATGTGCATCCCAGGGATCAAACCAAGGTTGTCAGGCTTGGCAGCAAGGTATCTCTACCCACTGAGCCATCTCACTGACCCAAGAGTTCCTAGAGCACACAGGAGGGCCTCATGCATCTTAGGCACGCATACCATAAAACTGAGCAGCTTCCTCAGTCCTGAATTTATTTTTTAATTTAAAGTAAAAAATAGGGTCTGAAGAGATGGCTCAGCAGTTAAGAGCAAGTATTGTTCTTGTAGAAGACCCAAGTTTAGTTCTCAGCACTGGCATGGAGCTTACAACCAACTATAAACTATAACTCCAGTTCCAGGGAATCTATGCTTTTTTCTAGCTTCCAAGGGTTACTGCACTCAATGTGCACCCAACCCCCTGTGATGTAATTAAAATACTATAAGTCAATATTAAAAAAATAAACAAATGTCAGATTGTACTATCTTCACAGGTTTTTGTGTATTATTCAGTGATGATAGCTACGTTCACACTGTTGGGATTCAGATCTGTGTTCATAACTTTTTTCTTTTTGTAGAACTGAAACTTCCTACTTAACGTATTCCCCCACCTTTTCTACCCTGCCACAGTAAGCACCATTATGCTTTCTGTTTCTGTGAATTCGCTGTCCTCAAATATGTTGGGTAGACTGAATGGTGTGGTGTTTGTCTTTTGCTGTGTTATATGGCACAGCCATTAGAAAACAGTAGGGAGGCTCTTTAAGGAGTTAAAGATAGCCCTGCCATATAACATGGTCTGGTATATGCCAAACAAATGAACTGCCACAGAGCCACATCCCAACTGTCAACTGAGTATTTTATTTTATTATTATTTTGTGTGGGTGTGCAGGTGTTTTAACAGCGTGTATATCTGTGCACCATGTGTCTGAGTGATGAATGAGGAGTCTAGAAGAGGACCTTGGGTTCCTTGGAACTGGAGTTACAGATGGTTGTGAGATGCTGTGTGGCTGCTGGGAGTTGAATCCTGGTCTTCAGTGCTCTCAGCTGTTGAGCCATTTCTCTAGCCCCTCAGCTGAATATTTTAAAGAGCTGGATGTAAGGTGGTGGGAAAGGGGCTAGTGATCTCCCTTTCCATTTCCCCTAGAGAGGTGTAATGCATGATAGTGCTTGGGCTGCAGCCACAGGCTAGGGAAGTGAGGGTCAGATGACAGCCTTATGAGCTTAGCCAAAGAATTTGAACTCCATCAAATGCTTGCCGTTTTCAAGGAGGGGAGTGGACAATGTTACAAAAAGTTCTTTCCTTCACAGCCATTTACAACTTGCAAATAGTGGAATATTCTGACTGAAATTAAATTTCCGTAGGCGAGCCATTCACCTCGTGAGTGTTCTGATAAGGACGCCTCCTCCTTCCTTTCCACTTGTGGTGAAATGGAGTGTGGTTTTTCTCAGAAAGCCACACTTCAGCCTCCTTCTTCACCCCAGCCTCCGGTTAAGCTGCCTCTTTCCCTGCTATGGGCCTGTCCCTGTGGAGGCCCAGGTCTGGACAGTCTACCCAGACACTCCACTTTCTGCATGTGCCCTTGGTATTCTTAAGAGGATGGAATATTGAACTCTGCACTGCTTCTTGAAGTCTGTAGGCTTTTGTGGGGCCTAACCCCAAGCCACCAGAAACCTTAAAGGGACAGAGAAGGTGCCCTCTTTTGCTGGTCGGTATTTCTGTGCAGGGGAACCTCAGAATCTGGAGGGTCTTTGAGCCCTTGCACAATCTTGCTGGGGAGAGGAAATCTGGGGTGTTGAAGTGAGGGGAAATGCAGGCTGAGGTGCTGAGTGATGATGGGTAGCAGACGGTGCAGGCTGGAGGGGAGGATAGGGTTGAGGGGCCTTGGAGATTTCGGTTCCCATGTCCAGAACCCTGTAAAAGAACCCCTTCTCTGGGGGAATCAGGCTCTGAGCAAAACCCAGCCTCTGTCCTCAGGGACATCCTGGTCTGCAGAAGGAAGAGCAAGGAGCCTCTGGGAGGTTGGTGTTGGTGAGTGTGCCTGGAGTATCCAGTTGTGGATTGTGGACACATGGGTTTTATTCTCTGATTCAAGAAGAGAGTGGTGAGTTGGTGAGTTGGCTAACAGGACTTTGAGCGTTCCCTGTGCTCTTACCATCTATGCCAGGCACGGGACTGGCACATTTTCTATATTTCTAGAACTGGCCTAGGAATTACTGCTGTTTTCCTTGCCCGAATGGACACAGCAAGATAAAGGGCTGAGGTTCTCTCTCCTGTCAACTGAACCTTGGTCTTGCCCATGCATGGGAGAGCCAGTGGCTGCAGCACGGGCATGGGCAAGGGGGAGACTATTACTGTTCCTTGGCTATGAACTGAGAGAACCACGGCCTTGAAGTCTCATTGAGTCTTTGTCCTGTGGCTTTCTGAAGCAGGTGCTATTACCTCACAACAGGAGCAACAGAGTAGATCACTGATGCCTTCATTGTCAACTTGGCTGGCTTTAGAGTCACCATGGAAATATACCTCTGGGTTATGTCTGAGAGAGTGTTTCCAGAAAGGTCTAACTGATCAGGGAAGACACACCTTGATAAAGCTGGCATCATCATGTTGGGGCCCAGACTGATGAAAAAGGAAAAACTGAGCTGGACCCCAGCCTTCATCTCTGCTTCCTGACAAAATAGGACAAAATAGGAACAGCTGCCTCATGCTTCTGCTGTCATGCTTCCCCTTGCTGTGTACCCTCAAAATGAGCTATAGTGAACCTCTTTAAAGTTGTTTCTATTTTTATATGGGCACAAATTTTTATATATATGCATGTTTTATTTGCATGTATAGTATGTGCACCACATGACTGTCTGGGGCCCTGTCCACAGAGGTCAGAAGAGGGCTTCAGATCCCTAGAACCGTAGTTATGGATGGCTGTGAGCCACCATGTCGGTGCTTGGAACTGAGCTTGGGTCCTCTGTAAAAGCAACAATTGCTCTTAACCACTGAGCCGTCTCTCCAGCCCCAACCCTTCTTTTTTAAAGTTGTTTTATTGGACGCAGTGGTGAGAAAGATAAATGGGTACCAGGAATTGAGGGTAGTTTCTGGAGGTCTTTGAAACTGGTATGCGTGAGAAGCCCCAGAATGCTGGCTGTAAGTAGAGCTTATAGGCCAGAGTGCACACACCTTCCCTGCCATGACTGCCTCCTGTTGCTTGTGACCCGTGAGAGCACCTTAGGTGTTATCAGGTGTTTAATTACAGTGGCAAGAAGAGTAACCAAGACAACTACAGAGGCCATAGTATATCTACAGCCTCACAATAAGAATGAGCTCTCAGGCTTAGAACATTTGCTATACATTCTGTTGTGTTGATAGTGGAATAAACAAGGAGGAAGGTTAAGAAATGGAGAAATGCCACATTTGCCTAGGTGGGATCTCTTTTGGTGCATGGGGCTAAGCATCCGGGGTGTTGATGGCTATGAGTGTGAGCAAGTTGTCTCCTCCTTAGATGGGACAGTAGCATGTCACTGTCTTCAGGTTCAGCCACTGTATCAGGGTACTTATACTAAGCAGCAGGTGACCTAAGTATCAGTTGCTCTCCCTAACCCCTTTCTCTGGGCATCTTGTCTCTGATCCCGACCCACGGGCCTCACCATACACTGGGTTCTGAATGTAGAGGTTGGTAGCAAGGAGGATGGTGAAACCCAACAAGCCCGTGTTCTTTGGGTCACCCACCATTTCCCATTCCTTTCAAATTAACTCAGTTCACTCCATGATGAGTGTAATCAATGCTTGAAAGTGTGGTTTCTCCCTTCCAGTCTCAAGCCTTGGTTAAATCTTTCCTCCCAGAGAATCCTGGGTCCAGGTGACCTCAGGACCATCTTTCCTAGGTGGTGCCCATGCAGGGTTTGAGGCTACATTGAGCCCTCCCTAGAGGCAAAACAGTACCAACACTTCTGGGGCTCTCTTGGTGGCCAGGGCTTTTTTTTATTAGCTTTGCAATATATGTTCTTTTTCCTCTCATCCATCTAAATATTTAGGCTTCCTGCTGAAATATTTATGAAGGAATGTGTACTTCCCTGGCTGTTGTCACCCACTCCCACATGCCCTACTATAATCTAACTGTAGCTGTTTAACCAGTTCCTTCCTGCAAGGGGGATACTTGTCCAGAGTCTAGGAGAACCTGTGCAAAGTAGTTGCTGGCAGGATTGGCTTGACTCCATTGTGTAACTTGGAGGCTGGCCTGTGGGCCACCAAGAATCATCAGCCTTGTTTGGAGGACTGTGCACCCCATGGCTCCTCCACTTGTCTGAGCCAGCTTATATTAGGGGATGGGGAAAGGAAACCATTTGAGCTGTTGTGAAGACAAAAACTGGTCATAACTGGAGTCTTAATCTTACCTACATACTCATTTGTTCTATGTGACCCCAGTCAGATTTTATTTACCACTCCATGTTCACCCATTTATTGAAGGATTGGAGTGCCTTTAAATTTGACCATAAGAGCTGAACATTTTTCTGTCCCCAGTCTTGTGCGACCAGGTCCAGTTCTCAAGATGTCCAGCATGAAGGCAAGTACTTGCTTCAAGTTATGTCATGCCCAGGTGCCCAGTGGCATACACCTTCCCATGAAAGTCTGAGGATCTTGCCTCTTGCAAGATCAAAGCCAGGTGATTTCAGCCAGGTAAAGCTGTACTCCTTGCCTTGGTCTCTCACAAGTGTGGAAGGAAGTGATCGATGTTTATGGATAATGAGATGGCCCAGCAATGAAGGTGCTCACTCCTGAAAGTTGTCCTCTGACCTCTACATGTGTGTCGTGACTTGCACACATCCATACACAATAAAAAAATTTAAATGCAATAAAAAGTTTATTTCTGTGCTGGATAGTTTTATGTTAACTTGTTAAAAGCTAGAGCCATTTGGAAAGAGGGAACCTCAACTGGAAAAAAATGCCCCCACCAGACTGGCCTGGGGGGCGAGCCTTTGATGCATTGTCTTGATTGATGGTTGATGTGGGAAGGAACTGTGGGTGGTGCCACCTCTGGCCTGGTGGTACTGTGTTCTATAAGAAAGCAGGCTGATCAAGCCATGGAACAAGCTAGTAAGCAGTGCTCCTGTCTGGCCTTTGCATCAGCTCCTGCTTCCAGGTCCTCCCTCTCCGACTTCCTTCGATGAAGGATGTACTTCGATGTAGAAGTATAAGCCAAGTAACCTTTCGTCCCCAGATTGTTTTTGATTGCAGTGTTTTATCACAGCAGTATAAACCCTAACTAAGACAATTCCCACCCCGCCCCACCCTGCTCCTTCAAACTACATCTGGGGGTACTGGGTAAGAACAGACTCATTTTTTTTAAAGTTGTATATGTGTGTGCATACAGTATGATAATTCAATAAGGGTGCATGATGTGTGATAGCAAAGAAGGGTAACAATGCTTCCATACCCTTTCCGTTTCTTCCCACTTGGAGCCTTCAATAATAAATTGTAAATTCTAGTCACACATGTACTGTAGAACCTAGACCACTATTCTACTCTTGTTTGTTTGTTTGGTTTTGGTTTTTTGAGATAGAGTTTCTCTGTAGCTTTGGAGTCTGTTCTGGAACCCACTCAGTAGACCAGGCTGGCCTTGAACTCACAGATCCACCTGCCTCTACCTCCCCAATGCTGGGATTAAAGGTATGTGCCACCACTGCCTGACATTGTTTTTTGTTTTTTATTGGGTGTATGGTGTGGGTCTATACATGAGTACAGAGGCACTCCTTCTGGTGCTGGAGTTACAGGCAGTGTGAGCTGCCCAGCATGGGTGCTGGGAACCAAACTCAGACCCTCTGCAAGAGTAGTATGAACTCTTAAGCTCTGAGCCCTCTTTCAGTCCCAAGACAAGGCTTCACTTTGTAGCCCCATCTAACCTTGAACTTACTGGGATTATAGGCACATGCCACCAAAATCAAGTTACTCTCTTCTTAGAGAGAAATTTTTTAGGCTTCCGTGTAAATGACAGCATGTGTTTGTGCTTATCAAAGGCTGGCATTTAAGTCCTTCCCAGGATGGATGGATGAATTGGGTTTTCATTTAGCCCAGGCTAGCTTCAAATTAGCTATGTATTTGAAATTGTTCTTGAACTTCTGATCATCCTGCCCTTACCTCATTACCCCCCTGGTATTTAATCTGTCTTCCCTGTCTATAAGTCAGTCAGATGGTTCACACCTAAGGCCGGGGAGAATTATGGTAGTCTGTCAGCTCAACAGTGCGCTCTCCAGCTGCAGCCTCCTCACTTTGACTGGAGTGTTCCAGTAAACAGCTTCCCCAGTCATTGTCTTTTTATCTCCAGAGGAACACCCCATCCAGCTCCATCCTGCCCCATCCCTACCTGCCATCTTTTGTTTTTATAAACTTTCCTGGGATGCTGTAGGCCCAGGCTGTGGTTGCCAAGCTCTGGCCTTCAGCTCTCTACTGGGGGCTGGGGTAGGAGGGAGAAGGTGTGGTTTCTACTTTTTTTTTTTTTCCGAGACAGGGTTTCTCTGTCGCTTTGGAGCTTGTCCTGGAACTAGCTCATGTAGACCAGGCTGGCCTCAAACTCACAGAGATCCGCCTG
>LOEQ01005081.1:15354-27236 GCA_001685075.1 Bramus lutescens
GGGAAATGGGAGGAGGTGGAAATTTTTAATAAAAAAGTATTAAAAAAATAAAATGGTAAGTAGCTTGGTTGCAGCTGCTCTGGATGCTGGATCCACCTCGTTCCACTTTCCAATGGTGGTGGTATCACTACTGCCAGCCCTGGGACTGCCAGCTAGGAGCCGTGCTCATCAGTTTAACTCTGAGAATGAGTGTGCGGCACATAAACACTTTTATCTGAGTAATAGCTAAATATGTCCTGCAGCACACTGTGCAGCCCGGAAATATCTCTCTGTGTGGTGGCAGGAATCCACCAGGCTGCCCTGCTTGTGTGCACCTGGCAGTCCTGATCCTGCTTCCTTCCCAGGCAGGGAGCACTGACTTGGTGTCACCTACTTTCCTCCTGACACTGAATGGGCACACAAGCACTCATGCCCACAAATGCCATTGAAATGCCTCATAGGCAGAGTTTGCACTGGCAACATGGCCCAGGAAGCTGCCTTTTTAATAAAGGCTTGACTTTTTCTCTGGTACCAGTGAATCAGGATAACCTCCCTTAAGGGAGCTGCAGCACGTTGCCAGCCAAATAAAAATGAGGCTAAACTTTGTTTTCCTGTGTCTTGAGTTCCTTTTCAAGCTCTTTTTAAGTTTTACATGGGATTTGGTCCATTAAGTTGGGTGCCAATTTGTTGGTGAAGGACTGCTTGTTGGTTCCCAGATACTCAGCTAGCTTATACTTGAAATAATCACACAAAACTGTATTAATAAATCACTGCTTGACTCATTAGCTCTAGTTTCTTATTGGCTGACTCTTGCATATTAATTTGACCCAGTTCTATGAGTCTGTGTATTGCCACGTTGCAGTGGCTTACTGGCAAATTTTCGGTATGTCTAACCCTGTGAAAGGCTCATGGCTTCTCTCTGACTGCACCCTCCTTTCTCCCAGCATACAGCCTAAGCATTCCCCACCTATTTCTGTTTTTCCCTGTCATAGGCTAAAAGTAGTTCTTATTAACCAGTTAAAGCAATACAGAGACAGAAGAACCTCCCTCACCACTATATCTTCACCACATTATGTTCACATTTTGTGCTGGTTATGTATGTATTTTTAAATTTGCAATAAAATTATGTCAATAAGAAATTGTATTTATTTGGACACGGTAGAGCATACAAAATACTGTAGGAAAAAGCAGAAAGAATTGGGAACAACTATAAATACAATGCTTATAAATGAAAGTCTCTACTCTATTATATATATACATGCATGTATACGCACATATGCATATACATGGCAGCAGTAGCTTAAAGCAGGATCTTACTTCTGCACATGTGAAACAAACAGGTGCTCAGCCCCATAATGCTGGGACTCAAACAATCGCTGACTTTGATGATTCCCACAAGCTTTGAAATCTGTATATATCAGGAGCAGTCTGCCTTGTCTCTGACAATGTACAGTCAGGCTGGTTATAGACAGTTCCAATTGAGACCTGGATTATAGCCAGAGCCTGGCTGGTAAGAACCCACACTGCTGATGCTTTTATGTGCACTCCTGGGCTCTGATTGAATGAATGTGGGTATTTAAAATGAGAATGGACTAAGAACCAATAAAGAGAGGGATCTCATTCCATCAACAGAGGCAAATCCTGCTGTACTCTTGGAAACCTCCATCAAGACTGCTGATTCATTGTTGTCTCCCCTGTGAATGTGAGCTGCAGCAGAAGCAGCGAAATTGAAAGTGGAAGTGAGGAAAAAATGTAATTTACTCTGGGCTCTGACTCCAAATATCAAAAGAAAAATATCAACCTTTGAAAAGTATTGTATGATCCTCTATCAGGCTACATGGACAGTACATCTGGCTATCTACATGACAGTCTTTGTTTCTGGTGCAAACTGGCTTTTTACGATTCTGGGCTTCAGATTGCTGCTTGCACCTGAGATTTTCTGATATTCCATATCAGATTCCCCAACTTCAATGATTAAGTTCTTAAATTCCAGCTGTCCTAACATGTATATACATGCATACATACGTGTTTGTGTGTGTATGTCTGTGTGTGTGTGTGTATGAGTGGTTGATATGGAATGCTTGTAAGCAGAAACATTATTTTCATGGTCGGCTCTTAAGATCCCAAATATTCCTACTGTATCCAATAATGTCAATATTAATAAAAATAATCTGAGCTATTAATTTTAGAGCATTTTCATGATACATTAATACTCTCAACATTTCTACATTCTTTGTATGAGTTTATGTGTGGCTCAACACATGTCTGTGTTCATTTTTCAATAATTTTGTTTTCACATAGCCAATTCACAGTTGTAAATATTTTGTTCAGTATTAATATGTGAATATTCAAATTTTGAACAAATTCACTGCATTGCTTTCACTATAATTCCTCTCTATTTAGTACTCCATACTTATTACAAATTACTCTCTTTATTGTGACATCTGTGATCAGGTAAACCACCTATGTATAAATGGATACAGGGTCTATATACCAGCTCATTCTAGCCTCTTATGACTATAATAGCTGAGGAAATCTGGCTTTCCCATTTCCTCAGCAGATTACATAACATAAACCACTCTGATAATGGCTTTAAGAGTCTTCCACATGATTATTAGAATATTCCATGTGTTTTATACTGACATAATTATGTATGCACACTCAGAATTTAATTCAAGAGTTCAAGTATGTTTAAGTATCTGTCACATACTCTTTTCATGCAGAGGTAAATTAGCAATGTCACAATGACATGGTGTTTCTAATAGGTTTGGAATTTACCATACAAGATATGCAAACAGGACAGTAAAACTCAAGTTCTTACTGTTTCTCCCTATGTCTCTAGGCCTGGTATTGACTGGCGGTGCTTGGTTTGCTGTTTTTCAATATGTGTCTTCTAATATCAGGTACCAGAGTTTCTTATTTCTAAACAGGAAGGCTGCTGATACAGCCATCTAAGAATATTTGTAGAACTAAACAATAAAGCAAAGAAAACAAAGAGAGCATTACTCAGAGACCCCACATGTTTCTTGTACATTACCACCTATTTTTATTATGTTTCTGTATCTGATTCTATCATTTGTATTTCCAAATTTGCATTACACAACTTTCAACTTCTGTAGTCTGCCACCTGGATTAAAAATCTTAGTTTCAATTAAGTATATCTGCTTTACTTTTGTAATTCACACAATATGAAACATGAGCAATGCTGTGGATTTCCCAGTGTACAAAATATCTTCATCCTTGAAAATTATGTTTTTTTCTCATTTTTGAAATTATGGTCCTTTTAACTATTTCTTGCACTATTGATGTCTAAGAGACTGTCCTCCAAATCAAAAATACACCTGTTGATCCTATTTACACCACTCCTGTTGTTTTAATGTCAAAAGCCCAGCTGACAGAGCCACGAAACCAAATCGAATACTTGATCATTTTAGCATATTCTCCAAATTTTATAACTTGCCAATGCTTATCCCTTCATAGTGTATTAGTAGCTGGTTTTCCAAAGGTATCTCTAAGGTTTATGTAAATCTTTCTTGAAGAAGGCAGACATATATTACTCTCAGAAAAACAAATTGTGCCCAATATAGAAATCTTGCCTATAACACATGGCTATGGAGATTGTGGACCAAGAATCAGAACTTTCATCTGCAACTTGCCTGAAGTCATGCCATTTCTAATTTTGTTTTTATATATATATATATATATACACACACACACACATATACATATACATTTATGTATGTATGTATACCTACAAACAATATTTGGCCTAACTGCCAGAAAAACGCACCATTTACACAATTCCAGAATTGCTACAATGGCTAAAATGTTTTTACATTCTGTCAACCACAAAACTCTCTGTTATTCATAGATGCAAAAAAATATTGCATGCAATGAGCAGACACAGTTTGTGATCTGAAAGAAAATGAAGACTTTTCTGATCAACGTGTCATCTGAGCGAGTGTGGGAAATTCAAATCATAGAGTTTTGAAAACTCACATAACAAAATCAAAACACACACACACACCTAAAACAAACAGACAAGGCGTTTAGTGCAGTCACACCATAAATCGTCAGGCTAATAACACAGATAAAAAAACCTCAACTACTCACACTTGGCAGAGAACTCCATACATAAGTTGGGTGCTATGATATAATTAAACTATTTGAACTGTACAATCACCTTCATAGGACTCTCCATTCCATGCTAAAAATTTTTACTCATAATTGCCACTTAGTATACACAGAGGTGGATAGGGAGGTATGTATTAGCATATGTACGATAAAATAATAATTTTAATAATAAGTGGTATTTAATCATATTTAACAAGTGATGCTGGTATAACTGAATATCAACATGTAGAAGAATGAAAATAGATCTAGATCTATCACTCTGCACAAAACACAGACCCAAATGGATCAAAGATCTCAACAGAAAGCCAAACATATTAAAAATTGCAGAAGAGAAAAGGGGAAGTACATCTGATTACATTGGAACAGGAGCCCACTTCCTAAATGTAACCCTATTAGCACAGACACTGAAAGAAACAATTAATAAATGGGACCTCCTGAAAAAGAAAAGTTTCTGTAAAGCAACAGACATGGTCAACAAAACAAAAAGATCCCACCAGAATGGAAAAAGATCTTCAACAATCCCATATAAGACAGAAGACTGATCTTGAAGATAAAATAATGTTATAAAAATTGGTATTTGTTTTCACATTTTATAGAGCAGACTTTCTATTTCGGGGGAGGCAGAATAAACTGTGGAAATATAGACATAATTTTCAATATGAACTTCTCAACTAGGATAAAGATGCATTCACATGTATAGACACACACACACACATATATATATACACACATACACATACACAAACATGTATGCAAACACAAACATACACCTATAAAATCCACATTTGGATTGAAAAGTTTTTGGAGAATATTACAGTTGAACATCTTATATCATTAAGGGTATGAGAAATATCTCTCACACTAGCAGGACTTATTAGGCTTACTTCTTGGCTTAAGGTATTCCTAAATCAAGGTTATACCTCCCAACATGATAGCAAGAACCTATTTCCAAAGGTTCTACTTATTTATGTCATCATAGAACAGATATATATCTGTTACATAGGTAGAAGCTTCACTGAAGGTAACTACCTGTAAAGGACTTGAAGGTTTAACACCACATCTTACTCCATGAAAGAATATCAGAGACATCTCCCTCAACTGCTAGTTATGCACTATTTGATTTACTTGTTGGCCAAGGGTGTTCCCATTGTACCCCAAAAGAATTTCACAAACCACTTCTAAACTATGGTTAAAACTCTCAATTCGATGGTAAGAACCTATTTCTGAAGTTCTTATTTATTTATATCAACATAGAATAGAAAAACATCTGGTACCGAGTTACAAACTTCAATGAGACTGACTACATGTGAAAGGTCTGATGGTTAATCTGCCTATTACTAGAGGAGGAACAAAACTCACTTTCATTTGCTACACACCGTAAACCAGGAAACAGTGAGCATTCTTCAGACAGTGATTCCAGGGTGTAGGGCACTATGCCCGTCTGCGCTCTATGCGCTGCCACACTGTTCGTGAACTGAGCAAGGGGCTGGAGATTGAAACACACAAAGACTCACAGAGACACGGGTCATCCTTGAAACAGGAATGCCCCCTTCTTTGCGTCCAGGGGCAGCTTTTATAGGAATCCTTTACTGATAGCCACGCCCCAGCCAAACTCAATAGAAACCATTTCCCTTCCATCAGGAACACCTCGGGGTCTCCTGCTCAGAGCAGCTGAAGGCTGTCTCAGAGCAGAGGGAAACAAGTTGTTTACAAAACATCCAGGATCTGGGGGTTCACAGCTCCAAACACCAGAGGGGTGTAAATATAATGCGAGTATTGGACTGATTTGAGGATTAGGATTAACTTCATGAGGTGTAAGAAATAGCCTACATGCTAAAATGTCCATGAACCTGAGACAAAATGTTCACAGACATATGCAAAGGATATTTTTGCATTCTGCTAAAGGAATAAAAAGGTAAATTGAGCCCTATGACATATTGATATGCCCATAGATCTGTGAATCACATGCCCCTAATCAGAGAGTTTTCTTTATGCACCATACAGGAAATAACACAATGATGTGCACCTGGTCTCTTTCTCTAGTGCTGAGAAACTTACCACACTGTGCTGAGATGCTGCTTGTCTTCAACATTCTCTCCCATAAAGCCTCAGATATTTTGAAAAGTAGGTGGAAGATTCTAACAGATATTGAGGTGGTGGATAAATCCATGGTAACAAGGTTTTCAAGTCTCAACATTACAATCAGACATAGCAACTCAGTCTCTGGTAGCAGGCACAAGATCTGCACAGGATCAAAATATACAAAAATTGACAATACCATAGCAATTCCTATGTTGTATCTCTCTGGAAAAAAAAGGAGACTCTCTCCCCTACTGTTTGTTCAGTAATGCTAATGTCTGAAATGCATTGTCTTCTTGCAGATGACACAGCACTTCAAAACCGAGACACAGGTGTCACATCGTAAAATAGTCGCAGTAGCTTGAGGCAGGTTCTACCTCTGGAACATGTAATAGAAATGTGTGCTCAGATCTGTATTGCTGAGAATCAAACAATACCTATTTTTGCTAACTACTACTGTCTCTGACTCATAAACATGTCAGGAGCAGTCCGCTTTGTCTTGGAATATTTAGTTGGGCTTTGGTTATATCCAGGTCCAGAGTCTAACTGGTAAGAGCGAGCACTGCTGATGCTTTTACTGGCACTCCTGGGCTCTGATTGATCAAGTGTGCGCATTCAAATTGAGCATGGGTCAAGAGCCAATTCCAACAATTGAGGCAAATCCTGCTGTAATCTTGGAGATCCCCATCAGAACTGCTGATTCATTGATCTCTCCCTCGTGAATGTGTGCTGCAGCAGAAGGAGTGAAATCGAAAATGCATCAGAGGAAAAAGTGTAATTTACCCTACGCGCTGACTCCAATTATCATAAGGAAAATATCCAGCTATGTAAAGTATGGCATGACCCTTTATCAGACTGCCTGGACAGTGCATCTGGTTATCTACATGACAGTCTCCGTTTGTACCATAAGCTGGCTTTCTGTGATTCTTGGATGCAAAATGCTGGTAATGTCTGAGATTTTTTGATATGTAATATCAGATTCCCCATCTGATTAAGCCCTTAAATTCCAGTTGTCCTTACATGTATATATATATATATATATAACACACACACACACACACACACACACACAGTGTTAGTGCTTGGTAGGCAATGCTTTGAAGTAGAAATGTTATCTACAAGATTTTCTCTGAACATCCCAAATATGTGCACTGTATCCAAATACAAAATGATTAAAAAATAATCTGGGTATTAATTTTAGAGAGCATTATATATGACACATTTATACTCTCAAAATTTCACATTTGTTTTTATGGTTTAATGTGTTGCTCAACCCATGTTTTTGTGCATTTGCCATTAATTTTGTTTTCAAAGCCAATTCAAGCTCATAAAATATTCTGTTCAGTATTAATATGTGAATATTGAAATTTTGAACAAATTAAGTACATTCCCTTCACTAGAACTCCTCTCCAATTAGTAGTCCATACTTAGTATATCTTTACTCTCTTCTCTGTGACATCTGTATTCAGGTAAACAACCAACTTCAGTGTGCACGAATATACGACCTATATATACAAGCACATTGTGGGTGGGTGTGTATGTGTAGGTTTTTGTGTGTGTGTGTGTGTGTATTTTGGTATGTGAATGAGTGCCTGATATAAAATGCTTGTTAGGGCAAATGTTAATTTTAAACCTTACTATGAACATCCCCAGTTTGGATACTGTATCAAACAGTCTTATGATGATTAGATAATAACCTAAGGCATTCATTTTAGAATGGAAGATTCATAAAACTTCTTTACTCTCAACAATTGCTCATTTTTTCATAAGACTACATGTGTGGTTACACAAATGTCTCCATGAATTTAGCATTAATTTTCTTTTCTTGTTGACAATTCATTCTCATAAAATATTGTGTTAAGCATTTCTTGTGGAATATTGAAATTATGAACGAATCAAGTCTGAAAAGAAGCTACAGAAGCCAGATCATACTTCTGGCACACACAAAAGAAACGAGTGCTCAGCACCGTAATGATGACGATGAAACAATCCCTGACTTTGCTGATTTCCACGGGCTCTGACACCTGTGTATATCAGGAGCAGTCTGCCTTGTTGCTGACAATTTACAGTCGGGCTGGTTATAGGCAG
Source organism: Bramus lutescens (assembly GCA_001685075.1). NCBI lineage: Eukaryota > Metazoa > Chordata > Mammalia > Rodentia > Cricetidae > Bramus > Bramus lutescens. The sequence continues at coordinate 23,635 of LOEQ01005081.1, forward strand.
GTCCAACTAAGACCTGGCCTATAGCCAGATCCGACTGGCAAGAATGCTCACGGCTGCTGCTTTTATTTGCACTCCTGGGCTCTGATTGGACGAGTGTCTGTGTTTAAATTGAGCACGAATTAAGAACCAATGAGGGGAGTGATCTCAATTCCACCAATGGAGGCAAATACTGCTGTACTCTTGGAGATCTTCATCAGAACTGCTGATTCATTCCTGTCTCCCGTGAGAATTGTGCTGCAGCAGAAACAGCAAAATCGAAAGTGGAAGAGAGGGAAAAAATGTAATTTACCCTGGGCTCTGACTCCAATATCAAAAGGAAAATATCAACGTCTGGACATTATGTGGTGATCCTCTATCAGCCGACCTGGAGTGTACATGTGGCTATCTACATAACAGTCTCTGTCTGCCATGATCTGGCTTTTTCTGATTCTGGACTGAAAATTGCTGCCTGCAGCTGAGATTTTCTGATATTTCATATCAGATTCTTCAAATAAAATGCTTAAGTTCTTAAATTCCAGTTGTCCTCACATGTTTATACACACATATGTATATGTGCCTGTGTGTGTGTGTCTATGAGTAACTGATATGAAAGGCTTTTAAATGGAAACGTTATTTCTGCACTGAACATCCTAAATACTTACTGTATACAATAATGTCAAGATGCTTAAGAAATAATCTGAGGTATTAATTTTGGAGAACATTACTCATAATACTTTTTAAACTCCAAACATTTGCACATTTGTTTGTAGGATTGTATGTGTGGCTCAACACATGTCTGTATGCATTTGCCATTAATTTTAATTTTACAGAGCCAATTCATGCTCATAAAATATTCTGTTCAGCATTAATATATGAATATTGTAATTTTGAACAAATTCACTACATCAACTTCACTAGAATTCCTCTCCAAGAAGCACTCCATCCTTAGTACATATTTTCTCTCTTTTTCATGACATCTGTGTTCAGGTAAACCACCTGTGTGCACATGGGTACAGGGCCTATATATAGTAGCACATTTCTGCCTCCTAGGGCTATCATAGCTGAAGAAATCGGGTTTTTCCATTTCATCAGCAGATTAAATAATATAAGCCACTCTGATAATATTTTGGCATAATCGACTTCCACAGGATTATTAAAATGCTCCACGTGTTTTATACTGACATAATTATCTTGGCAAACTCAGATACTGGGAAATCAAGAGTACAGGTATGATCAAGTGTATGGCACATATTAGTTGCATGCAGAGGTAAATCAGCAATTTAATAATGACACGGTGTTACTAATAGGTATGAAATTTCCAGTTAATGTATGCAAGCTTGCCAGTAAAATTCAGAGTTCTTAATGTTACTCCTTATGTCTCTAGGCCAGGTATTGACTGGTGATGCATGTTTTCCTGTTTTTTAATATGTGATTTCTAATAACATGTGCCAGTGTTCCTCATCTTTAAATAGGAAGGTTCCTGATAAAGCAATCTGAGAAGCTGTGTAGACACTAAATAAAAAAGCAATGGTAACAAATAGGGCATTGCTCTGGGAACCCATCGATGCTGCTTGCACGTTGCCAACTATTGTACTATGTTTCTCTCTCTGACTCTATGTTTTGCATTTCCAACGTTGCATTGCACAACTTTTAACCTTTTTTGTCTGCTACTTCGTTTAAAAGCTTAGTTTCAATTAAATATGTCTACTGTACTTTTTAAATGCCCACACATATGGAATAAGAGCAATGCTGCCAACCCCCTGTGTACAAAATCTCTTCATACTGAAAAAAATATTTTTCACTTATTTTTGAAAGTAAGTTTCTTTTAACTGTTTCTTGTACTATTTGTAACTTAGAAACTGTCCCTAAATCAAAAGTTCACTTGCTGATCCTATTCATACCAATACTGCTGTTTTGATCTAAAAAACCACAGCTAAAAAAGCTACAAGAGCAAATCTGAATACTTGATTAAATTGCCATCTTCTCCAAATTTTATAACTTGCCAATACTTAGCCTTTCATAGTGTATAAGTGGAAGCTTTCATAGTTTCCCAAAGGCATGTCTGAAGTTTTCATTCTATCTATCTTTACTACAAAAGACATATATCATTCACAGAAAAACAAATTGTGCCCAATACAGTAACCTAGCCTACTATGCATGACCAGGGCAATTGTGGTCTGAGAAGCACAACTTTCTTCTGAACCTTCCATGAAGATATAAATTTCTAATTGTGTTATAAATATAAATACATATACCCACAGACAACATTAGGTCTGTCAGGGAAATGCATCATTTTAGAATTCAACAACTGCTATAATGGCTAAGGACCTATCGTGTTCTGTCCAACCACAAAACTCTCTATTATTTCTAGATATAAAAATATTGCATGCAAGGGTCTTACACAGTTTATGATCTGAAGGATATCGAAGTCTTTTCTAATCATGATGTCGTCTCAGAGAGTATAGAAATGTCAAATCACAGAATTTTGAAAACTTGCATACAAAATAAAATACACATGTACCAGAAACAAACAGAAAAGAAGTTTAGTACAGTCTGCACCATTAATTTTCATGCTAACACAGATTGGAAACTTCTTAACCACTCAGACATAGCAAAATATTCCATACAAAAGTTGGGAGCTAAGATATAATTAAACCATTTGCACTGTATAACTGTCTTGGTAGGATGTTCCATTCCAAATGTCAATACTAAAAGTTGTTACTCATAATCACCAATTTAAGCATGCATAGTGGGTTAGTTAGAAATACATTTGTGTATGTGTGATCAAATAATTTTAATAAGAAGTGGTATTTATTTCAACATTTTGTAGAATGTACATAGTATTAGGGAGGGAAGCTGAAAGAAGTGTGAAAATGTAGAAATAGGGCTCATTTTCAAATTCTCAACTAGGTTAAAGATGCATTCATATGTATACACATGCATATGTATATATACTAACACATACACACACAAGCATATCCATATATACATTCACATCCATACAAAAGAATTTATTTGGATTGCAAAAGATTTAGAGAATATTAAAATTGCACATCTCATGACATGAAAAGATACAAGGATATCTCTCTCAGTTGAAGGAGCCTTTTAGTTTCCTTGTTATCTAAGGCTGTTCCTATAGTTTTCCAGGAGGGGTCCCACAGACTATTTTCAAATCAAGGTTATACCTCCCAAACATGATAGCAAGATGGCTGTATACGGGGAGAAAGAAGGCTGGCTATAGGCAGGTCCACCTAAGAACTGGATTATAACCAGAGCCCAAATGGGAAGAACCCGCACTGCTGATGCTTTTATGTGCACTCGTGGGCTCTGATTGAATGAGCATCTGCATTCAAATTGAGCAAGAATTAAGAACCAATGAGGGAAGTGATCTCAGTTCCATCAATAGAGGCAAATCCTGTTGTACTGCTAGTTCCATCAGAACTACTGATTCATTCTCATCGCCCCCAAGAATGTGTGCTGCAGCAGAAGCAGCAAAATCGAAAGTGGATGAGAGAAAAAAGTGTAATTTACCCTGGGCTCTGACTACTATTCGTGATCCTAGAGAAGCAAAATAAGAAGGTGAACCCAAAGAAAAACATGTACTTATCCTCCTGGATATTGGA